>VYZV01045338.1:39334-96548 GCA_013401275.1 Pandion haliaetus
CGGCTACCAAAACCTTGCCACAGAAACCCAATACAATGGGCTAGAGAAGGTAGGTTAGATTTCTTGCCTATCAACCTTTACAATGACCTTTCAAGCTTGAAAGGTTGCTTTTGGCCAAAGCAGGGTTACACTGAGGTTTGCTCCATCCTCTGCTGAGGCAAATGCTTAATGGTTTGTGTTACGTTGTGAACAAAGGAAAGGTAATTTAAAAAGACACAAAGGCAGCTTCTGGAAAGCTGCATTATCACACAGACATACACCCTGTAGCAAGGTTGAGTTGTAAAGTTTTAAATGCTCACAATAGAGTGTGTGGTTTCAAAGCAAAGATGAATTATTTCAGACTGCCAAACTTAATTAAAGGTCGGAATAAATGTTCTCCATTAAAATTCATCAGTCCATTTGGCTGAGATGGAAGAATTTCAGTCATATCTTTTTTAATTGCCTATAGAAAGAACTGAAGGGATGGCAAAGTTAAAACTGTTGAAACAGATACACGGTGTCTAAATATTATTCAGAATCTTAATCATATTAAAAGAGGAGTGCAGTTAATTCCTTAGCATATTTTTAACCTGAAGAGACTCTTAAGTGTAGCGGAAGTACATGAGTAGCAGCCAACTGCAGGTAGGTATGTTCATGCTTGTGTATCTCAGGAACTTCTGGGCAGTAGTAATTCCTACAAAGCACTGAGGACTCTTGTCCCATCCAAGGAGACTAGATGCTGATAGTCCCATTGGTTTCAATGAGTATGCTTACGGATAAAATTCTCACACCGGTAAAATTAAGTGCATGTTAGCTTTACCAGCTCAACAGTTCACTCAGCAGTTTGCAGGAGCAGTCCAGCTCTGTGGTTTACATCAGTTTGAAACCTTTGTTTCCTTATAATTTTCTATGTCACTACTCTTCAGCATGAGAGAATAACAAAGTCTGGAATGATACGCTCCCCCCCTGTGTTCTTCCATAATGATTTATCCTTTTTTTAACCAATTGTTTAGTAAACCATTCACTGGTCGAAACAATACACTGGTCAAGGAGAGAAATGGATGAGGTTCAGAGGCTTCATGCATATATTGCATTTCACAGGCAGCACATCATTGTCACTGGCTTCCTATGAAGGAAACAAAACATGGGATTAACAGCCACCTGTAAATTCTGGGTTTATTTTATCTACTGTGCCAGGACCAACTAGGGGAAAAAAAAAGCTGCAAAACATCAATAACATGCTGGGAATTAAATCTGCAATGACAGACTTCACAGCTTGTTAAATGCTCCGTGGATTCCTAAACTAATAGGGAGCAAATACAGTGTCATTGTGGTGTCAATTGGAAATGAATCCTGAATATAGATCTTTTCAGTTCCCACTGTCAAGAGAAATGAGTTTTATTTTCTAGAAGCACACTGGGGGTATGTATTTCTGGAATCTTAAGGAATGTTTATATTCCAGATAACACATTCTTTGCTTTTAATTACTCCTAGTAGAAACTCAGAGTAAGCACAAAACAGATACTGAGAAGGACTAGCATATTTCAGGAAAATAGAAAGGCAAACATAACAAAGTAGTAACCATTCAACCCGCAGCAGTCATCCTGGGTGTTCTCACCAATGTGACCTGGTCCATCAGAGAAACTTGTTCTATGAGGAAATTTCTGCACTGAATCAGTTCAGTGAGCCAATTTCAAATATGAAGCTAAAAATTCCACCTCATTCTGGAGTGTCTCATCCCAATTGACATTTCACCACACCAATACTGAAAACATACCATAACACAAATCTTTCACTGATCCCTTCCCAGAACCCTGTAATCTTAAATGCAGTTTACACTGTTTTGCCCTTCAGACAGCACCAGGCAAATACTACTGCCAGAGACAAAATAGGGAAATGTGGCCTATGTCCAGCCACTGTCCTCTGGGTTTGATGTCCTCAATCTCCCACTGGACCACAGGTGCTTTGTAAGTAATACGGCTCTAGCTCCTAGAAGAGGAATAGGCAAGAGGAGATACAAACAGCAAGAGTCAAGACTATTCTCATGAATAACGTGATACTGCACTGTCACTGTTGGTCTCTGGGCATTTTGCAGTGCGACATGGGTACAGTATTGTTACACTGCCCACTATGAAACACCATGGATTTTAAGTTTGTTTACTTTAGTGCCTTAAAAGTACCCATAAGCAGCCCAGTTATTCAAAGAACAGACCTTAAATACATACCATAAATTACTTTTTAAGGGGTATTAATATTAATTCTTCAGCTGATCGTTAAGAGACAGTGCAGCACTGGCAAAGAGCAGCCAGCAGTGTCCTCGGTGTCAGGTGTTTGCTTTTCACATCTGCTGAAGCCAGAAGTAATTAAAATGATAGGTCAACTCCTGAACTGCGTTGTTCTCTCAGAGGGTGACACAGAACAAAGGACCATCCAGGAACACTGCTCATTAAGCTGTCCAATTTAAAAGTTGTTTTTCTTTCTCAAAAGGAAAGAGAAAATTGACCTTTTTTTTTTTTTTTAATTGGTTCAAAAGTCACTTTTTCTCTTGAGGTAATAATTCTGCTTATACCTCCCTTCTTCCTGCAGCAGGATAGCTATTAAGCTACTATCTTATTGGAAACAAATAACTGTTTTTAAAAAAAGATTAAATATTAATCTGCAGATGATTCAGACATGTATTATTTAGGCAAGCTTATTACATGGGTTTATTGCAGGACCTGATGGTTTCAATGACTTTTGCACAGCTTGTAGGCAACACTGGCGCTCCAGATCATAGAGAATAAGTGCAAGAGGAGCTGCTGATGACAACCTGTTGTTCCAAGGAACAGTGTCAGCACCTGACTGCAAGAGAGGGCTGCTGGCTCAGCACAGACCCCGTTGATCTCACTGCTACTCTGCAGGGCCCATCAGGTCAAGCTGCTGTTGTGACAGATGGCTAATTCTTTTCACCATATTTAAAACAGGAATACTGTGGTTCAGATTAGTTTTTATAGGACTATAGAGAACCTCTTACAGTGCAGTCAACATTTTTTATAAGTTTCAGGTTTGCTGTATTTCCAAGGATGTTTGTGGGGCTAGAAGGGAACTTGAACTAGTAGATCTACATTCCTTAGTTGCTGTGGGGTTTTTTCTCATCCAAATGATTACAGTGATGGAGAGTTCAGCACAATATTGGGGAAAGGGATTAAAAAATATGGAGCTCTGTACTTAAAACATTATGACTACAATAAACTTATTAGTATGCATAATTTTGCACTTACTAGTCCAAGGAAATGGAAAGTCAGTGTTTCATGTGCCTTCCAGTTACAGAAGTGATCACCGTAACATATTGCAATATTCAAGAACTCTGGAGCAGAAAGCTGGACAAACTTAAGGCAATAGTAAGCCAAACCCAGTTTGGAACCAATACACTTTGGCTGAAATAGTTTAATTAGCTATTCCCATTTATTAGCTGTACTTCCACTGAATATCAGCTCCAAACAGCAGTTCTGGAGTACAAGGAGCATAGAAGTGCTCAGCCCACATTGTCCTTTGGGTTAGGTTCCACTGAAATCAGTGAGGATGTATCAGTAATGAATCAAACCAACCTTATTCAAGCTGATTATACTTTCCTGCAGTAATTGCATTTTCTTGCAAAAACACTGCTTATAACATTTGTAAACTCGAGACAAACTGAACTGTCCTGGATGCACACAAGACATCAAGGAAAAACTTTTCAAAATGCTTAATTTCTATGCTAAAGCTTCTAAGAAGGTCTTAATAGCAAAATGCAAACAAAATGAAAATGAGCAAGTGAGAAAAAACAAGAAGCCTGTTATCCTCCCAGGAATATATTCTCATGTCATTTCAGAATCTTGGCTTGCAGACAACTTGTTTTCCTTGCAGCTTTTTTACAATTTTCTTGCTGCTATATTCATCCATCCTAACCTAACGTTTAAATGTTGGTATCAGAAGCTATCAGTCTTTCTGACAGTAATCTGAGATCTCAGTCTCCTTAGTCTGCATTGAGCCAGCTCCAGTGGAAACAAAATAAATGTGAACAACTACCTATGCATCTTCTTTTTTATTATTCGCACCCACAACTACATTATCAGAATGACTCAGAAGCTTTAAAAGTCACAAGTGAGAATCTCTTCTGTTCTCTGTAGGTATGAGTGACCAACTACCTTTGATTTTATTTGTATCTTTGTCTGTAAATTAAGAAGCCAGAATAGGTCCACAATAGGAGCTTTGAATTTTGTGCTGAAATAGGGGAAGTACCTGAGTGTTAATGCTTCTTCCTCCCAGCAATCATGACAGTTATTGTAGCGGCAGAACAAAGCTGCAAGGGGAGGTCCTGATTCCCAAGGAAAAGGCAGCAATTCAGCTGGCTTGGGACAGGTTCAGAAAGTGTTTTGGAGGCCAGTGCAGAAGCCTTAGATTTCGCTCTGTCTTCAGCAGGAGATCAGTGCCTACAGGGTTATATATTACTGAATTATAGAAGAAAAAGCAGTCTCGGGGAGAGATCCTAGAACCAAAGGGGCAATTTCTGTTCCTTACACAGATTCTTTTTTTTTCCTGCATGACTGTGGACGCACAACAATTCCTCTGGCCTTCAGTTCCTCCTCTCTTAGGATTCCTACCTTACAGGGATCTTAGGAGAACTAAATGCATTTTATGAGTGTTCATTTGGACAGTGGGCAAGTTTCTGCACACTCAGGAGGAAAGAAAAGGCATACAGCATGCAGCTAAAAAAGAATATATCCCCTGTGACCAGTAATTTAAAGACAGCTTCGTGGCTTATCATAGAATCATTTAGGTTGGAAAAGACCTTTAGGATCATCGAGTCCAACCATCAACCATGCCCACTAAACCATGTCCTGAAGTGCCTTGTCTACATGCTTTTTGAATACCTCCAGGGATGATGACTCAACCACTTCCCTGGGCAGCCTGTTCGAACGCCTAACAACATTGACCCAGCTGGTCTGTTCCTACATCTCAACAGCAGTATTCCTGCAGTACTGACAGGAATTTATTTCTTACTTACCTAGTGAGAAATCCCAAGACAGCACAAGATGTTGCATGGTAATTACATTTTCCTCAGTGGGATTACTGAATGACATATTGTGATATATCAAGAGGCAACTGTGAATTTAACTTGAGTCAGCACAGTAGACTTTGCCCAGTACAGTAGGTTTCCAGATGAACATAGTGTGAGTGTAAGAATAAAGGGAAGTTTCTGAATACCTCATAGCATCATGCATACTTTGTCAGCATTAGCTTTCAAAACACACACAGTTCTGGGTTGGCTTAGGAAAACTTTGTGAATTCATTATTTATTTAGCTTACAGATTCACTTTAAGAACATATTGTTTGCAGAATGGATTCACAGGAGAAGACAATAATGATACTCATTTGTCAGAAGAATCAGGCATGTCAAAATAAAAAACTAAACTTTTTCTTTCTATTTACTCTTTGATGCCACTTGTGAGTAACAGAACAGGTAAGCAACATGCATGACTATTCTGTAAGTAGGCTATTTAATCTCATTAAATTTCAGATCATTATTTGCCCAGTTTTTGGAACATGACAACAACATGCAACAGCAGAGGGCTCTGCTGATCATTAAAGAGGTGGGAAGATTTTCATGTGTATCCCTCCATGGTCATACTGTCTTTTGCAAGAAATTGCAAGGGTGCTTGCTGAATAACCAGGTAAACTGGTGTTACAGATGCATAGAGATACTGAATGAGTAACAACACCTAAGCAAGGACAAGAAGTTTAGATCCATGACAAAACCTGCTACATTTGTTAAGAGGAAAGTGTAGAAATCAGCGTGAAATGAGAAAAATTGTCTTACCTAGTCCATCCACTGAGTGAGGACAATCCTGCCCTGCGTTGTGTATTTTCTGTGCTTACTCCAAGCTAGTCTGAAAGGCTCCAGGAACTAAAGTCAGATCATTGTTGAGCAGTCCTTCCATACCTCAGTCAGGATGCTCCCCTTGTCTCCAGGACTTTATTTCTCCTGTATTCACTTTATGACTTTATATCACATTGCCCAATACCTGCTCCTTTCACATAAGGGTAAGTCATTTTTTGTCCTTTGTTTTACATCCCATAATCCTTTTTTTCCTCAACTTTTTCTCTTATACGACACCCTTAAACTCAATGGCCATTTTACTTATTTTCAAGTTAATGAAACAGCACATCAGACGTCATTCCAAGTATCAGCCTGTGTAAGTATCTGTCTTACACAGTCTGGAAATGCATGCTTGGCTATCCTTGCTGCTTCCTAGGTATATTTGCACACATGTCACTGAGAAAACAACCGATGAGTAATGTCACACTTTGTGATGTGAGTAGTCCAATCTGGAGTCATAACTCTTTACTACACATTGATGCTGGATCAGAACCCCTGCTCACCAACACTGTTATAAATTGGCAGTAACTAGTCTGAAATCAGTGAATCAGATCCAGATGAAAGGAAAGAGGACAAGCAGACATACTGTATTTTCAAAAGCCAGCTTCTGCATATATATTCATTCCAGAACAAAGCATCTTTCAGATGTTGGAGGGAAAGTAATTGCAATTCAGAGTATTACTCCCAAATCTCCTCATTTCCCTGTAATTTTTGTTCCTTACAGCACAGCCCTACTGTTTTTTATACTATGAATTATTTTTTATTAATTCTGTTACCTTGCCTGTTTCTACATCTAACCAATCTTATCTACACCTAGGCAATCTTACCTAAATGCACCTGTATCCTGTTTATTTTAATACATTACTTCCTGCATTCACTCAGCTTTCTGGTTGTGCCATCCCACAGATAGGTCCATATCAGATAAGCCTTGTCACAGAGGTCACTTGTGGAAACGTTGGTACATTCTGTCAATAACTGAGCCTTGTGATCCCCCCAAGGATACTCAACACCTCGCAAAGTTGTGCCATAAATAGCTGTTGAACAACACTGAGCTAAGGGAAGAACAGTAAATGATTTACAGTAAATTCCTCTGTGAAAAGAGCAAGGAGTAAACAGGTTCAAGATGCTTTATCATACAAGATGCTTTGCTGGCATAAATTATTCCTCATCAAGTTCCTATGTACTCCGGCTGAGGCAAGTGTGGAACCAACATGTTTGAGATAAGGCTGGAGATAAAATGCTTTGACCACTCAGCCTGGGCATTATTACAGACCTGAAAAAAATAAATTCCTGGAGAGGCAGTATATTTTCTACAGTATGACTTATCGTAGATAGGCAACTTCTATATTGCTTTCCGCATCAGTGCCACAAATGAATTTTCATGCAAGGCTGAGTAAAAATGTGTTACAAGAAGATAAGTAAACACATATTTTCTAATGTCAGCAATACAGCTCATTTTCTCAGGGTTGGGTTTTCCATTGAATATGGAGGGGTAGGCAGTCACCAAATGGGGGTTTTTTTCAGATTCAGTATCTTCTGACACATGAGATATGCATGATGGGACAGCAAGCTGAGGGCTCATCGGGTGTCTGATTCATTACCATGGAGGTGAGCAAACCAAACACCTGCATGGTAGATGTGAAGGGGGATAACTGGCAGACAGCAGGAAGATACAGACAGTAGGAAGATACCCAGCTGGAGTTTAGTTACGGACTTGCTGAAATTGGCCTGCACGTTGAGAGTCACTTTGGATGGCATTCGATGGTTTTTATCTAGTTGCAGAGAGAAAAATGACATTTTAAAATGGCACTGGGAGCAAGGAAAGCAAATGGTGAGTGAGCCTTCAGTCCAGACAGCGAGGCATAGCTTAGACCCAGGTCAACAACAGTGCTTTAAAAAAAAAAAAAAAAGTCTTCTCTCCAGCATGTTTCTGAGTTTTGTGAGGGTGGGAGGTATGTTTCTCTAAAGTGGATTATAAGAATCAAGCAAGAATATGTTTCTCACCTTAGCAAGGGGTGATATAATACCTTGATAGCAGACACGGGCAATTTCTCAGTTTCTTTGTAGTCTTGATACACCCAGTCAGTCTTATTAGCAATTGAATTCACACAGTCAAATCATAAAAGCATATCAGAGGATCAGTGAAATGTATTTCAGAAATGATCAACAGAAAACATGTGAAAATAATACGATAATAATGTACCTAGGGTATGTCAGAATGGAATACAAATACTAGACGGTGTATTGTATACAGCCTATCATAGCACAGTCAAATTTTAAAAAACATTTTTCATTAAAGTGAAAGATGGTTTCCGAGCAAAGAAGTCTCTCAGAAGATGCAACGTTAAAAACTAAATACAAAACAATTGCTTTTTCATCAATCTCTGTCAACAGATTAAGTCTCTTATTTGGACATCTGTAAGCACAATATAATCTGAAGAGGAATACAAAATGTAGGATCAACTTCCATTAAAAAAAAACTTTCTTTCCTCACTTCAAGTTGTTTTTACTGTATGAAAAGTTTTATAGAATCATAGAATCATTTAGGTTGGAAAAAACCTTTAGGATCATCGAGTCCAACCATCAACCATGTCCACTAAACCATGTCCCAAAGTGCCTTGTCTACATGCTTTTTGAATACCTCCAACGATGGTGACTCAACCACTTCCCTGGGCAGCCTGTTCCAGCACCTGACAACCCTTTCAGTAAAAAAATTTTTCCTAATATGCAATCTAAACGTCCTCTGTTGCAACTTGAGGCCATTTCCTCTCATCCTATCACCAGCCACCTGACAGAAGAGACCAGCCCCCACCTCACTACAACCTCCTTTCAGGTAGTTGTAGAGAGTGATAAGGTCTCCCCTCAGCCTCCTTTTCTCCAGGCTAAACAACCCCAGCTCCCTCAGCCGCTCCTCATCAGACTTGTGCTCCAGGCCCCTCACCAGCTTCGTTGCCCTTCTCTGGACACACTCCAGCACCTCAATGTCTTTCCTGTAGCAAGGGGCCCAAAACTGAACCCAGTACTCAAGGTGCAGCCTCACCAGTGCCGAGTACAGGGGGACGATCACTTCCCTGTTCCTGCTGGCCACACTGTTTTTGATACAGGCCAGGATGCAGCTGGCCTTCTTGGCCACCTGGGCACACTGCTGGCTCATATTTAGCCAGCTGTCAACCAGCACCCCCAGGTACTTTTCTGCTGGGCAGCTTTCCAGCCACTCTTCCCCAAGCCTGGGCACACTGCCGGCTCATATTTAGCCAGCTGTCAACCAGCACCCCCAGGTCCTTTTCCACTGGGCAGCTTTCCAGTCACTCTTCCCCAAGCCTGTAGCGTTTCATGGGGTTATTGTGACTGAAGAGCAGGACCCGGCACTTGGCCTTGTTGAACCTCATACAATTGGCCTCGGCCCAACAGTCCAGCCTGTCTAGATCCCTCTGTAGAGCCTTTCTACCCTATCTTTTTTTATTTTCCTACACTTTTACTACCTTATGTTTAGCTGAATGGGAAAGGATGGCCAAGAAAACTTCCTTTAGAAGAGAGCTTTCTGCACTCCACTGTCCCATGGCTCCCATCTCTCACCCCCATCCCCTGCTGTATCAACAAATGATAAAATGCCAGAACCAGTGTTTCATAAACTAGTGCTGAGGTGTTCAGCTCAGGGAGCTGCATAGCTAGGAGGTTGAGCAGGAAGATTTTGGCAGAAGTACGGTGGGGAAAACACTGTCCTGAAAAATGCTTCATATATTCCTTTATTTAGTGATTAGCATTAACATCAAGGTCAACAAAAGGCTTCGGTTATGCTAGGGACTTGGCGTTAGCCTTGGAGAATGGAACGGGATAATCTGAAATATCGCTTTACTCTCTATTGCTGAATAGATACGACAAAAGCAAAATTCACAGAAATTTTCCCAAAGATGAAGATTAACCCTGTAGTGCTCCACCATGATTGTGAACAGAAGGTATTAATTTTGGAACTGAAACAAATTCACTACTCTAGAGCCTTCTTACTCTGGAAAATGTTTTGTAAACAGAGAGTGCCAACTTCTTGTTTTGTAAACCAGACAGTACCAACAACTGAGCATGGTGTTAAGCAGAGCGTTAGGAAATTTACTCCTTGCTTTGCTGCTATTTCTACATACAGATACAAGATTTAAAAGATACAAGAGTGAGTGTAATCAAAATACTGTGATTCAGTTTTTATCTAATCAAAATACTATGACTCAGTTTCTATCTCCCTTTGCAACGTTCCATGATGAAAAGCAATGGATTCACACTGTGGACTAATTAGTAAATGAAAACATAATGCAGTGCAGAAATCCAAGTTTTATCCTACAAGTTTTATAAACCACTCTTCCTGTACCTGTGGCAGCCATTGTTTCTTCAGCATGGCATCCCATGTTTTGAAATGGGTATTTTTGGTTCTCTTGTAGGATCCTCTGGAGCCTTCATCATTTGGCGTTTCCTGCTGACAAATTGTCAGTGTACAAAAATCCGCTGCAAAAAATACTCCAAAACCCATGAATCTATCCCTTGCATCCCACAACAGCTATTTGCAACTGGAAAAATACAACAGTTGATCAGTAGCAGGAGAACTGTGAGCCCAAGAAACACAACCTTTGAAAAAAAGGCCTTTGAAAACAAATCACTCCCAAAAGAGTCAAGAATGGCTGTCCACAGTTACTTAAACATTTGGTTAGACAAAATAATGAGTCAGGCAGAGAACTGTTAGGTGAGAATAAGAAACTGCACCGGACAGCCATCAAGGACATCATGAGGTTGTTAGGGATCTTATAAAAGTCAGTATTGTTCTTCCCTGAACCAGGATTAGAAAGGAAAGTTGGTGTTTGGCCAAGATTCTAGGTAGCCTAATGCAATTCCTAAATCAGCTGCAGAGTTGCAGTATATTTTATCTAGCTATATTATTTCCTTTTGCTGAAGATCTGAGCTTTCCACCATGACCAGTTACAACAACATCCAACTGGTTTATTAATTCAGTATGATATTTTATGATATCCCTGATTTCAATTTAAAAGGAGAGTTATCTAAGTGAATTTCACAGCATAAGAGTTAGAGTCACAAATAATTATTTCTCTGTGTGATATATTTCTGTCCCTGTGTATTTTTATGTTTTGTTAGGTTACTATGAATTGCTTCCAACATTTTCAGATCATGGAGGAGTTTCTTTGAATGCTCATAATTCAAGTTACTAATCATTTGAGAATTCATTTTTGCTCAAACAGTTGGGAAGAAAAACCCAAGTTGTTAAGAGGATTATTTTATGAAAGAAAATGCCTACAAAGATGCATTCTTCATGCAAATTTTCTTCCATCCTGTTGTTTAAAAGCCTAAAAGAATTAAATTAACAGTATTTACTGGACTTGCACACATTAGCAAAAAATACGTAATTTTTATGGAGCCTCCAAGTCTCTGAATGTTTTGTCTTTTCTATAAGTTTCTGGAATCTGTAAACTGATTACAGAATAGCAAGCAAAAAGTAGGTTTTTGCTTTTACTGAGTGAGTCTGGCACATTTGTCAAACCAGTGGTATCATTTGCTTCTACGGTGGACTACAGAGAGACAACTGTTTTTTACTTTCTTTTCCATTCACCATCCATTCTGGAGTGAAAATGACTGAAAGCAGTAATAAAGTCAAAATCCTTCCTGAATTAATCCAAGGGAAAGCCGGCCAATGTTGACAGAGAAAGGCAAGATCTGTTGGTACAACATTTGGTCACAGTGTTGTCTTGCATTTACTTTTAGTAGGTTGTTTCTTCTAGCAAGTTCTCCCTGTGTGGACTACTATTTGCTTGCTTCAGAATATAAGAAAATACAGAAGACGGTATAATGATAAAAACTGGAGGGAAAGGCACGAAAGAGATTCAGAAGTGCTTATCAGTTGTGTAATTTTGCTCATTTCAGAAACACTGGGCTTCTTATCTCTACATCGCTGTACATCTTTCATTTTTGTTTGGTTTTCCCCTTTCCCTTTTACATTGTTCTTGGTCAAACAGTAGAGAAAGGTTCATCTACTCCTTTTGCTCAGCTTACAGAAAACTCTGCTTCTCCATTACAGTGGTAGTGGAAGGTTAGTTGTAAAGAAGAAACGGAAGCAACATGTAACTCTTCAGTAATTCTCTAAATGCATAAATACTGCTCTAACTTCAGTTCTTCAGAGGCATTCCTTTACTGATGGCCATCAAGATGAAGTGTTAGACAAACAAACACACATAGCTCAGCAAGGAAAATTAAATAAATAAATAAAAACCTGTGCCCAGCTTATGGGATGCATGTTTTTAAGATTATACGGAGAGATTCAGCTTTCCATAAAAAAGCCTGGTTTTCACCAAAGGAGCCAACTGTCAGATTCTCCACATGCATTGTGGTCTCAGGCATGTTTGCCTGTGACTGGTGGTTCTCCTTTTCTGTGTAGGATATTGTCTGTCAGTAATCATTCCAGAGTGCAGCCATTAGGTTAAACATTCACTTTGTGTTCAAATCTTAGCGGTCCTTAAATATGCCATTGGGGAAAGAGCACTGAACATACTTTTCAATATCTGTACAGATCTTCTGATAACCTGTAATCCACATACATCAATTCTTTGGGCAAGCAACACATAGGTGCTGTTCTACAATAGAGCTGTCAGCATCTTTCAATGCCTTTGATAACCAAAGATGTGATTATTAAAAGGTGGCAACGCTCCTCTTCAGCAATTGAATTAATTTGTTAAAAGGTGGCAGGGAGCATTTGCTCACTGTCTTGGCAGCATCTCTTTGGGGGCAAGTAGAAGAGGCTGCTATCTTCTCTCAAATAATTAAGAATTTAGCACAAATAGGTGATGAATCAAAGCACACTGTTTTCTCAACCAGTTCAGTCTCTGAATCTCTTCAGGTTTAGCACTGTCATTCACATAGTGTTTGGACTGTAGCCCAGACGGAGGGTAGGAACAGCAAAGACCAGTTCACAAACAAAAGGAACCACAATCGCATTCCCAATGCCTTTCCAGCGGTAACCACCTCAGCAGGGCTTAATTCTTCCACGTAAATCAACAATAACTCCACTTACACCTGGGGATTACACCAAGAACAGAGAAACTGGTATCAGGCTTAAGAACTATAGGGATAAAATACTGGCTTCTGTTGCATTTCGAGGGCTTACATAGTGCTGATGCTGTTGTGATGATGCTGGTTTTTATCAATACAGCTATTAAACCTGGGAAAAAAATGAATAAACTACACACTTGATAAGCTTGGGACACAATTTTTCTTTTACTGAAAAGGCTTTTAAAGAAGCTGTAGAACAGGATCAGTACTTTAATATTCATAGCCCAGTTAAGATGGCATGACTTAATGTATTTGTGTAATGAAAATTCATAATCTATCTGCCTAAAAAAATGCGATTTCAGGTAAATTTCTTAAAGCTTGAAAATGTCCTGTGTTAGAAGGATTTTTTTTTTTTAAATCACATTAACCAATCAACTGCATCTTTGAAAACCAATAAAAAATTTAAACAGAAATTTTATGACTCGCTGACTGGAAAAAAAAAAATCATACTGCCTTGAGTAAAGAGAAAAGAGGTAAAAAAAGTGATTACAGGCTGAGAATTTATATTCCAAATTTTAGTTGGATGGTTGTGTTGTAAACTCCTCAGATTCATTATGTTCATACTGCCAAGAATTACTCTAATGTAGTAGATGAGAATTGCTCTAATCTATTACTGTTGGCTGCCAACAGTAATTCTATTAATTCAAAGAGCTAATGACATTTACTAGTATTGCCATGCTGTTTTAATGCATCTTTGAAAATAGATGGGAATACTCAGTGGTGTGTCATTCTAAACAGACTAAATTTAGAGCCTTGTTNTGGTACATTCTCTCCTGAATTACATGCTCTGCCATACATGGAGAATGTGAGGTGTCCAAGATGATGGCTCATCCTGCGATGGAGTCTAAGCTAATCCCCCTTCTAGGCTTGTATTTTCACATCACGCAGGATAACATGAAGATACCATTTTGAGTCTGGAGGCAGGGAAGCCAGATCTTGCAGCACTACGCCCAAAATAATTAGTCCAGACTTAGCAGGGATGATTAATTTATGCTTGGCATCCACAAATATAGCTGCACCATTTCTATTTCAGAACAGACATGGGTCAGAAGCAGATTAGGTTGCTTGTACCAAGACCTTCAGCAAAAGATACACATGTACTGAATCAAAGCATTAGGTCAGCTCACTAAGCAGAGATCAGCCTAACCTAGCCACATAGAAGTCATCTTCCTAACTCTGAATGTTCACAGTGTAGGCATCCAAGCCAGATGTTTTTCACAGAAGAGGAAGGTGCAGTACTGTTTCCTTTTCACTTGGCTACCTACAGGCTTGAGCAGTTGAGCAAAACACAACGTTCCTGTCCTAGAGTAACAGATTTCATGCCTCCTTGAGGAATGGCCAACAAAGTTATCATGGTGTGGGGCTAAGTTGCTCCTGTAGAAGCTGTTGCATGTTTTTGAAAGAAAACGTGACAGGAAACATATCTGAGGTCCAGCCCTACTCTAGTAAATGCGTAATATTAAATACACACTAATTTCAGACAAAAATGTTTGCCTGTGCAGCTCTAGTGGGGATTCTCTTTCTCCAGGAGTTAAGCATATATCCAGCAAAGTTACAAAATAGGAATGTATGAAAACTGACAATTAAAAAGTTCTTTCTTTGCCTCGTCAAGGAACAAGGGCTGGGCTGAGGCTTCTTCCCCCATCTAGAAATCCATGTAGGTCTATGCAAGAACGTGTATGACTAATTTTCGGTAGACAGAATTTACATGGCCACATTTTCAGCATAGGTGAGAATAACAAAGACACTAAAGATATATATATCTTTTTTTTTTTAAGAGAAGTAACACATTATTTCTCAGAGATCTCTACAGTGAAGCTGTAAAACCTCCCTAGAAAGAGAAAAGAAACCTGCTTAGAAGATTGTTTGGACAGCTGAAATGCCTCTGTACCAAATATGCACAGATAGGCTTTGTTTTTCAGATTTCAAATTTCTTAATACGAAGCCTGATATTAAACAGAAGTGCTAAAATTTAACAGCAGTAGCCACAAGGATTGTAAACAGGAATGTGTCTGGTGATAATGAATTTGTTGCCTTTCTCCAGTCTTGTAGCAGATTCATCATCAGTACACACAGCACCTGTAATTCTAACGGAAATACACACTCAGCAACTCTGCATGAGCTGGCTGTACTGGGAATTACAGGCTGGAGTACATGCAGCGTCCTGCTCCTTTGTGGCTTCATGTGCTAAAAAAAGGGTGGAAAGCAGGAAATCAGCAGCTCCCATCAGGTCAGGATTCCTTAGGGACTGCGTCACCAAATGATTCCCAACTGCTGGTGCAATGTATGGGAGCACAGCAGTTATTCCCTCCTGGCTTGCAGTTCCCAGACAGTACAGGTTAAAACAGAGTTTTTGAAGGCTACAGTCAGCGGTGGTGAAGGCACAAGCAAAATAAGCAGTTACCTAAACTAAGCAAGTGCTGGAAACAGCAAATTTGTACGGGTAAGTGCAGGAGGGAAATCCTCTAGGTCTCCCGGCAGTGACCCCTGCTCTGCTCCAGGTTTAGGTTGTGTCTCCAGAGCAGCTCATCCAAGTGCCCTCTCCCGCGCACCTCTGAATGCAAGTGCCTCTTGCAGTGCACACCTAACTCCGTGCTCTGCTTGTCAGTGCTGATGCTGAAGAAAAAGGCTGCACAGGTAAAGCTGCCTCGGTAGGCAACATGGTGGGAGGGAGAGGCAGCTGGCCACCTTCTCCTCACCTTCCTCCAGACAACAGGGTAAGGGCTGGGCACATGAGCTCAGTATCAGCACGAGAAGCAGCAGCTGTAGATAAAACTGAATACACAAACAGACACAAGCGTCAGGAAAGGGAGCTCATTCAGCCTTTGCTCCCAGCCCACGTATGTAGATGGTGCCTGACAGAGCCACACTCTTGTGGCTGTAAAACTGGATTTTGTCAAAATGAGTAAGCTACTTTATCTTCATCCTCAAGGCAATTAATCGTGTTTGCACTGATATGAAACCTGCAGCCAAGTCAATTTGTAGACAGATGCAAAACAGCTCATGATGCATCTTCCATGTACTTTTCACAGTGGAAGGCTACAGATCTTGACACAGCATACTTTGCCACAAGGAGAATCTGTTTGCTATCATTGAACATGTCCTCCATAATTAACAAGATGTGACCTCGCTGTGTTGAATCCATAAGGACCAAGGAGCAGTTACCTATCAAATATGCTTACATTTCCCTACAACCTACCTTCCAACTCCAGAGGTCTTCTCACTCACTGTTTTTGACTGGTATAAGGATTAGCCCTGAAGGAACAAGAAGCCTGTACAAATACTCTCAAACCCATCCTAGAAGAATCACTTCACAGTCTCCCAAAGAGAAGGTTCCAAGAGAACCAAGAACCTGAACTGATCCTGCTGCCTGTGATCCCAGGAAAGCAGCATCTCCCTACAGGGTTAGACTTGGCTTCAAAAAGAGAATTTGGTGCAGCTATTAATTATTTAAAACTAGTTTTTATCTTTTACATAAGCTCTTTTTCATCTTTCTGTTACCTGACAAAACCCTTTCAGATTATCGAAGGGAAGTCCCATGACCTATAAACTAAACTACTTGCCTACTCTGAACCTTGTTTGTGTTCTACCAGGGTGGAAATTTTCAGACCAAAGCATAGCCCCTGAGGTGTTAGGAACCTGGTCCAAATCAGTAATCTAAGCTCACTTGTACTGTCATCAAAGAAAGACATGTCCGCCCAGCAGGTTATTGATCAATTCATCCCCATTCTAAGATGTGTAAGATGTCTGTCAAAGTTGTGATGAAAAGTTCTTCTACTGTAAGTGAAATGACAGTTGACATAAAAAGTTATTTAGTAAGGGGGGAGGAGGATTTACAAGAGATAATGAGCAAGGGAAAGAAAATTAAATCAAGAATCAACAATAAAACATTTCAATGAGCCAGTGTAATTGAATCAATCTCAAATGTTACGTGGCATTTTTCCCCACTTCCAATTTAAAGCAGTGTAAGTGGCTGTACAAAGGCTATTTGGAGATCCTCTCCAGTTCCGTATTTGTCATCTGAACATGATGTGACAGAAACACTGATGTGCATTTAAGCACACACCCACACACAGAGTGGTCCCAGTTACATAAGAGTATAAAGCAATTAAAGCCTCTTGGAAAGAGATAATGTTATGTATTGCAGCTAATTTCATGCCTCCTTGTGCACATCAATAAAGCATCACTAAAGCCATCTTTCTTGTGGAGTTTAAAACATGTTCCTCTGAAAATAATTAAAATGGACAGCATGAGCTTTAGAAGGGTTACTGTAAGAACATAGGTGGTATGAAGAAGGGAAATCTGTGAATGACCTTCAAGGGTTTTTCCTCATGTGTGCTAATGCTAACTATGTGAAGTTCTTGCGCCATCCATATAAAAGCCAATGAAATAATTCTTATTAGTGTTACTACAATGACCACAGAAAAAATGTTACCGAGCAGATAATTTTCAATAGACATGAGTCCATTACAGCATCAAGGAGTCGACTTAGGATTTCAGTGAACTCTGTTTTGTGAAAGGTCTGTATAGAGAAAAAGAGGAGGACAGAACAATTCATAAACACTGCACCCAAACTCCCCAGCCGTCCTCCTATTTTAAATGTTGCCATTCATTATTAGCACCTTTATTATGTGTTTCCTATTTGTACCCATCCCTCACACCCCTTCTTACAGCCCCATCCTCAGTGTGCCCAGCCAGACCCATCCCTGTGGTGGCAGGGGACGTTTCATGCCATGGCCTCAAGTCCCTGTGGCCCAATCACTGCATCCAGGGGATGAACAGGAGCACAGCGTGGCTTCTCCCTGCCCATGCACTTGATTTCTCAAGCATGGAAACAGAGTCAAGGGAAAATAGAACAAATCCCACTCATTTCAGATGTTGTCATGCTTAATTTGTAGACTATTTGTGTAATTAAGTCATAGAAGCACTAGGTCTTGGGGGCACCTGGTGCTGTCAGACTTGCACTGCTGAGCTAAAAAAAAAAAGGTACTGTTTTTCTGTATGCATTTGAAATTAAAATTACTTTCAGCTGAAGAAAACTTCATCAGTCAAGGCTTATGGGGCTGAAATTTGAAGGAATAGTAGCAGTTAAGAAACCCATCATAACATATAAATTATAAAAAGGCAGAAACTATACAGCTTTCTGTAAAAAAAAAAAGTGCCTATGTCAAGCAAACACAAAAATACAAAAAAGGACTATAATAATGAAGTTATATTTGATAGGAAGAAGTGCTGCACCTTACTGCTCCACTATACTTAAGTAAGTGTCACCAGTGCAAGTGGCAGCACTTCATTTTTGTTGATAAAGCTTCAAAATGTGGAGGTATGTCTATTTCTGCTTGAAAAAGGCAGATTCCCTGAGTCCGGTTGCTGGCTGGACTGAATAGACTTAGTGTGTATGTGGTATTTTAAAGAAACCCCTTGTGATACTTTGATCAATGAATGAAGCAGTTGCTAGAGAGAGAGAGCAATAATAAAAGTTCCATGTGAGAAACACACCAGTTGCTCTGAGCTTGTTTTCTTCTATGTTACCAAATACTTCATCATGGATTTTACTAGGACTAATATTATTCCAAGAATCTTCTTTAGGTCTGTACCTCTGACAGGTCTCACTTGTTTTCCTGTCAAGATTCTCTGGTTGCTCAATGACTAGTGCTTCTGAATCACCTTTTAAAATTTTTGCTCTCTTCCAGTATAGTTCACTGGGCCAAAAGAAGCATTTCTAATTAATTAATCCTCTACTGTGAATGAGAGCAGCTTCCCCAAGATGATCATATACTGTGATCTAACCCTTAGCTAGCGCTCAGTTCACTTTGCCCAGCAACTAACTGGTGAACAAAATTGTTTTCTCTTGACTCCAGCCTCTGTCTTCATGTGGAGCAACAACAGCTCATACATGATGCACTAAACAAAATCGGGTGGTAAACCAAGAGTAATCAACCCAAAACTAGTTCAACATTTAAAGGCTTCACCTGATAAGCAATGGCTGCAGCCCTCTCCCCTGGCTCCTAAAACACTTCCTTTCTCTTCCATCATTGCTACTCCCCTTCTACCTTCTTTTCTACCATGCCCTCTTGTTTGTTTTTTTTCCTGTGGTGTCCCATCCTCACAGGTGGCTTGGCAGCTTCCTTCATTTGCACACTAGCTGGCTGGCCAATATGCTGAACAGCACAGTGTGCATCTGCTTTCATATGCCACATATTGTGCATAACATAGCATAAAAGATAAGATTTATTAAATGTTTAACTGGAAATCAGACATTAATCAATTAATCAAGCTCTGCTGTTTCGGGCCATTTCCAGAATGGGTGCTCTACTCACATTTCTTGCCAAGTACTTGACCTGAAATCATTCCGATTATTAAGCTGATCCACTGTCTTAGGCACTCGGAGCAAGTGAAGGGCAAGGGAGAAAGTACCAAAGAGAGACCACAGCCATCTTTACATAGAGGAAAAACCCACATGCAAGACATTAATCAAACAGTAGGTGGAAGCTTTGATTCAAAGACTTCATAATCTAAATCACAAGACTTAATATTTGGATAAAACAAACATGTGAGCCAAAAGAAAATTGTGTAGGAATCCAGCTTGTATTAAAGAACAAATTTTTTTCTGTCCAGCCACCATCGTCTTGGGTATGCTGTTTAGAATGAGTGGTCCTGTTGGCAACTTACCACCTACCATGGCCAGACGGAAAGACTAACTGTGTGTCATGGTAAAGGGGGCTGAAGGAATTGTCTGTAGGAAGTTTTCCACAGTTAGAAGCGGTGATAGGAGAGAATGAAGATGTTGGGGTGTGGGGGACAACCTCAAAAACAAGACTTCAGCTGAGGATAGCCCTGCAGCTCTGTCAACAGAGGCTGATTTGTATCATGGAGATCACTGTGTATTTAGAACGCTTTCTTTAGATGTTACTGTAAGCTTTTAATACTAGGATGTTAGGAATTAGCATGAATAGATATTTGGGCAATTGCAAAATAAAATAAATTTACTCCAAAAATATGTTACCTTTCTTCCTGCCTCTTGTCAAGTACTATCCTGATAATGAAATAATGCTGTTATACATATTGGCATAGTCCCAGAGAAGCCTAAGGTGGTCACACAGTCCATTTCTTTGGCTACTCCAAGGCAGGGTTAGTGGTGGTATAGTACCCGTACCACACAGTTGGCTAATACGTACTTAGAAACTGCCAGTGACTAATTCCCTGTAACATCCTGAAGCAATTGATGCAAAATGTATCCTCAGTATTAGAAGGTTTTCCCCTTATTAACTGAAATCTACATTGCTGCATTTTAAGCCCAGCATGTCTTGACTTAGCCACTGAAGTCAGCAGCAGCCTTTCATGTATTTAAAGACTGATACCACATCCCCTCCATTTCTTCTCTATACTATGCTAAATACGAGATGTTGCAGGTTCTCTTTACACATCCCACTACAGCATATGCCTTTTTTCTTTCTGCAACAGCTTCACCTTAGTCCACATTCATCTTGTGAGCCACAGATCCTTTTGTTCAGAGCTGTTATCTATTCCCTGTCCTGTATTTGCATATACAATATTCCTGTTGGGTGCAGACAGAAATTTGAATGCATCCTTGACTGAATCACATCCCACTTCTTCAGACTGTTTCTTGAGTTTGTCAAGGTCTTGACAGAAAGACAAGACAGCTAAAGAAAGAAGACAGAGCAGGAATCACTTTCCTTCAAGTGAGATACTTTTAACATTGCATTGTCAGGGTACTTCCCCACCTGTTTTCTACTCAAATGAAACAGAAACACTACTACTCAAAGCCAATATACTCTGAATAATCCCATTGGTTAAATTGGGAGAAAAAAAATATGACATGTGCTTGTCAAAATAGGTTTGAAAACCCTTTTACTGGCTTCTGCAGCATGAGCTGCTTGAAACATGAGCTAAAGTCTGTGTGGAACCGAGAAAGGTATCTCATCATAACTGTCCAGGTTATCTGTTTTGGGCAGGAAAACTAACATAAGAGTTGCTTCCCATCACATGCAGTCAAGAATGTCGATTTGTATGCAATACAAAAAGTACTGGTTTATTTGAAGTTTCCCAGTCAATGGGCAGCCTGCAAAATGCTTTAGTAGTATCTTTCCTGTCCTTACAGTAATTGATGCTTCTATTACAGGCAGAAATCTGAAACAAATAAGACAAAGATAACAATTCCTCATCACAAAACATGTTTAAAGTAGAATTCACCACTATTGTGACAAGAACCTGTTCTGTCATGATTTAATACCTGCCAAGGATACTACTGCTCAGAAAATACAGTTTGCAGTACTACCCAGTGCAAAATTTGTAAAGACCAACTGTGGTGCATACGTGACATCCATGACAGGATGGATTTATAAAAGACAGCTCTGAGAAGTTGCTAGGTAACAGTGTCTTGTCCTCACAATCGCTGAGCAGTGATGATCTGTTCCCACGGTGCAACGCTGCAGCCTAATGTCCCTGCTCAAAATTTCTGTGTATATGGATTTTTAAATAAGAACAGATCTGAGCTGATCTCTCTAATTTACAGAATGTTTCCTTTACCAACTTTCTAATAGTCTGCCTAATCCATCACTCTTACACCAAACACAGCTGTTTATATTTCTGGGAAATCACAGCCTGTTTCTGAATGCTCACTCTTTCTGGAAGACCAATAAGGCAATTTTACAGCAGAAAGCTCACCTCTCTGCCCATCTTCATTAAGAGAAGACATGACATACAGTATTGCATTCAATGTATGCATTCAGTCTGGTGTCAGCTCCAGATCAAAATAAGTGTTACGGCAGTAGGTACAGGAAAGTGACTTTGAAGTTTATGGACCATCTGAGAAAAGACTCACTCTGCAAAAGGGCTCTCAGAAGACCTGAAACAGCCTAGGGGAAAAAAGATGGTAGAGCACCAAAACAAATCCAACTAAAAGGCAAATTCCCCACAGCCCATCATAAATAATAAAAAACATCTGCTGCAGACATAACGTCACTGGGATTTATACAATCGACTGTGACAACCAAGGAACTCTGACACTGACAGTGGCTTTTCTTGGGCTTTTATTTTTGTCCAAGCATGTTAACATGGCTTACCCATTCCCTTGCTTCGTTTTGTTCTTCCTGTTGTTTCTAAGAGTAGAGTAAGCAATGCATTATAGATCATTGCCTTCTCAAGTTAGAATTTCAAGGCTAAAAAGTCACCCTCTGAGGAGTGAGCTGGTACAGCAGCTCCCAGGGGCCTTGTGTCTGAGATAGACACAAGGTCTCTGAAGGAACAGCTCAGCTCTCCCATCTGTTCCCTGTGATGCTTTATTCCCCAGCAGGAGAGGCAAAAGCCGTGAAAACCTGACTGCAAGAGCCAGAGGAAAAGAAATAGCCCCACCTTACTATGCAGAGAGCTGTGACAGGCCATGTATCTTTGGTCAGATCCGTTATAGCGGGAAACAAAACTGTAACCCAGGTTGATACTTGGAGTGATCCCAGACTGCCTGAGACTGGTGTCAGCGTCCTGCTTGTGGCAGTTTCAATCAGTTCCAGCCAGGAGAAGAGTTATTAGCTTAATAAATTCTGTTCAGCCAGAAGCCAAATATTCTCAAAACCACAGCTTTTTGGAAGTAATCATCATAATTTTCTGCTGGTTTTCTTATTTTTCAGTGTATTGCCCTAAGCATTCTTTGTACTGTCTAGAAGTAATGGCTCCACATTAAAGACTCTCTAAAGGCAAACAAGGTTTTTCAAGGTTGCCTTTCACACTCTGCAACAAGTGCCACAAATCAAGTGCGTCTGAAACCTCCCTCAATTCTGTTACAGACACTCCTTCCAAGTAGGCCAGAAACTTGCTTTTCACCAAAATAAAAGCTTCACAGTCATTAGGTGCCGTGATTTCAGGCCGGTCTGTACAGTAAGCCCTTCACAGAGCACTCATCCGCCCAGGACACACTGTGCTTGCACCTCTCAAGGCAGTCTTGCAACTCTGCCAGGTTTGTCCTGCTCAGATAATTCATCACATCCTACTGCCGATGGTGTTTGCTCTTCGGGAACCTGGTTTATTAAAGTTTCTTCATAACAGAGGTACATAGTAAATGAAGTTAAAAGCAATAGCACATCTGTCCACTACTAAACCTTAGTATTTCCTTGAAATTTTTGTTAAGTTCAACTTAACTTTGAGGCACGAAATGGATTCAGGGACTGACTAGCCCCTTCCTCCCTGCAAATTCCCTTTTCAGCACGGTTAATTTCAGCATCTTTCCCAACACACACACAGGCTTTCAGAAATACCCTCTTTGCCATGGGATCTTTCCAGTTCTTCAGAGTACACCTGAGTTTTCCACTTATCAAACATAGCTTCCTTGGATGTCACATCTTTATAACCAGTAGCACCCAGTCAGAGTCTTTCAGGACATACAGGGCTGTTCCTTCACTGCATTATTGTGCCACCACAAACCTGCATAGGTACATTCCCCATTCCAGTGCTCAATACCTTAGTCAGCTATCCACCAAGCATTTGCACACCAACTACACCTTTTCCTCCTAGAGGAAATGCAGTGTTTTTTAAAAGCTGTTCTTACATGGTTTAGAAATCTCCTGTCCTCTGGGTGTGTGTGAATCTGTTCTTTCTAACTACAAAGGCTACTGTTATAACTGAAGAAATACTCTTAACAGTTGGGGGTTTTTTTGTCTGAAGCTTTTTCAGGTGTGATACTGGAGACAAAAGGAAAAGTTCAAAGAAAACAGAGACTTCTCTTATATCCATCACAGCTGTAGATTTCTTCTGATTCCCACTGCTGCCATAGTGCTCCTTTATCATTATTGTATTACATGGTCTGTCATCAGCTGCCACTCTTGGATTAGGCTCAGCTGTGAGCTATTTGAGACACTAGCCTTGAAATAACCTGTGTGTAACCAGAGATTTCACTTCACACAACTGCACGCTGTACTATACAACTCCCCGTTTTGTTTGGAAAACAATTTTGCAGACATTTCAAATCCTAAAACAAAATTCCCAAATTTCTTAATGTTGGCTAAATGTTACACATTAAAGTCTTCTTCAGTGACCACTACTGGCTTTTCTAGAGTTTCCTCATAATAAAACAACAGGTGATTAAGGAACATCATTTTGATATGTCTTACCAATTAGCACTAGATTTATTCTTCCTTGTACTCATTTCAATATCAGACTACTCAGTACAGTTCTTTATTACCACAGATTTTACCCATTAACTGTGCTAGAATGCACCACAAAACCAACACTTCGGAATGTAAATCATCTTCCTTGTGTATTAACATATTCCACATGAAAAAAATTCCACTCAAAAATTTTTAAACTGGTTGGAAATAAATGTGATGTCTATGATTTTAAAATAAATATAAAAATCTAATTAAGCTCCCTTTCAGTGTGAGGAGTGAGTTTAGTTCGTATCATAAGTGTTTGGAGCTGTTCGTCTGTATCGAGTCCACTTCAGAATGGATCATCTAAAAGCTACCTGGACACATACATGGATGCTTGCTTTTATGGCAGCCAGCATTATAAGGCACAACAACAGAGCTAGCTAGCATCATTTTCAACAGACACCAATACCAGAAACAAAATGACTATGCAGATTGCCATCGTTCTACCCAAACCATGGAAATTATATAGAGAAGTCAAAGCAAAAAGTCTGGAACTCTAGGAACTGTTTTCACTAGTAAAGCTCACCACATGCCCAGCATACCCCTCCAGTGAATGTCTCTTCCACTAAACTTTTGAGCTAAAGTCTTCATAAAGTGCAAAAGGGGAGACAAGTCATGTACCCAGAAATTTCACTGAGAAGTTAAACAGACAAAAACTTTTGCAAAATAAGGTTTCAAGATTTTCCAGTTCTTTCTAAAGAATGCATGCATGGAAATTTCCATTGCTTATAATAGATACCTCTTAATACCATATGTCATCTCAAAGTCCCCAGAGTAGGTTACATTCTTGTTCATTTGCTTGCATTTCTCACTTCCCAGCTTGCTGTGATATGAAGGAAAAAAGTATATGGATTATTACTGTTAATGAAATGTTTCCACTTTATCCCCTTTCTTTTAAAACTAATTGTTAGTTCACACATTAACTGTAGCAGCAGAGGTATCAGATGTGGAAAGCCAATTCTGCAATAACGAAGTCCCAAAGCATTTAGAGCTTTATAGGGTAATAAGGCAGAAAGCAGCTAATGCAGTATGCAATGTGCTAGCAGAATGTGTGAAGCAGTACAGCTTAGATAAACCCATTTGAACCTAATTCACCTTTTGGGTGATCTTAGTAAACAGTTCCATCTACTACATAAACATGTATTGGTGAAGGGTGATTATGCAAGTTGGAAAGTCCAAATTCGCCTCAGTAAACACTGCTGCTGCACAAACATCCAGGATTTAAACTACTAAAAACCTGTAAATTTCTAATAGAGTATACATTGATAAAAATCACAGAATCATTGAGGTCAGAAGGCACCTCTGGATGTAATTTGGTCCAACCCTTTTGCTCAAGCAGGGCCACCAAGAGCACGCTGTGCAGGACCATGCCCAGACAGCTTTTGACTATCTCCAAGGATGGAGACTCCATGACCTCTCTTGAGAATCTGTGCCAATGCTCAGTCACCCTCACAGTAAAAAAAGCATTTCCTGATGTTCAGGAGGAACCTCCTGTGTTTCAGTTTGAGCCTATTCACTCTTGTCCTGTCTCTGGGCTCCACTGGAAATAGCCTGGCTCTGTCCTCTTTGCACTCTCCCTTCACATACTTATATATATTGATGAGATCCCTGCTGAGCCTTCTCTTCTCTGAACAGTCCCAGCTCTCACAGCCTTTCTTCATAGGAGAGGTGCTCCTATCCCTTCATCATCTTTGTGGCCCTTTAACTGAACTCTCTCCAGTATGTCCAGATCTCTCTTGTACTGAGGAGCCCAGACTGGACACAGTACTCCAGGTGTGGTCTCACCAGTGCTTAGCAGAGGGGAAGAATCACCTCCCTTGACCTGCTGGCAGTACTTTGTCTAATGCAGCCCAGGATACCATTAGCCTTCTTTGTGGCAAGGGCATGTTGCTGACTCATGTTCAGCTTGGTGTCCACCAGGAACCCCAGTCCCTTTTCTGCCAAGCTGTTTTCCAGCTCGGTGGCCCCCAGCATATACTGGTGCATAGGGTTGTTCCCTGGTTGAAGTTCATGAGGTTCTCCAGCGTGTCAGGGTCCCTCTTGATGGCAGCATGACCCTCTGGCATATCAGCCACTCTTCCCAGTTTGGTATCATCAGCAAACTTGCTGAAGGTACACTCTGTCCTATCATCCAGGTCATTAATGATGAACGGGACTGGACCCAGTATTGACCCCTGGGGTACAGTGCTAGTCACTGGCCTCTAGCTAAACATTGTGCCACTGATCACCACCCTCTGGGCCCAGCCATTCAGCCAGTTTTCAATCCACCTCCCTGTCTGCTCCTCCAGCCCATACAATCCTCATAGAGAAGGTGATGAAGAAAGAAAGAGTGTCAAAAGTCTTACTGAGGTCCAGGTAGACAATATCCATTGCTCTCCCCTTGTTTCCAATTCCCATGTTTCTGATTCCTTCTACACCAAAGCATGGACTGTCCCCCTCAGCAATAGCACAGCTGAACAGAGCCCACAAAAATAATGTTGTAGTCATCACCCAGGGCATCTACCTGACCTCAATCTTCCAACATCCTTGTCCCTATTTTCCTTTTGTTATAGCCCAATATGGTACCTATGCACTTTTAGGATTCCTGGTACCTTGTTCCTGTTGACCCCATGGAAAAATGAGCATCCAGGCGTTTTCAGACCTTTTGCAACACCTCCTCTTTCTATAGGGGCATTCATCAATTTAAACCAAAGGGTGTCACTGTGAGGTATCAAAACCCAGTCTTTATATATCTGTGTGTATATATATATATGAATGTGTGTGTGTATATATATATTTCCCTCCATGATTTGCATCAAGGAATTGCAAATTTCTTAACCAAATGTTAATTCTCTACTGTAGGGTAGCTGCAGGGAGTGTTTTAAGTAATAGACACTAATTGAGAGTAGCTGCTATATCCAAACTACTTTAAAGGATGAAAAGGCAGTTTACTTCCTAAGCAATCCAAAAATCACTTGGGATTGCACGTACCAAAAATCCAGACAGAAATGTAATAAAACCCCGTGGGCCTTCAGAGAAACCACATGCTTGCAGTTCCCCAGGCAATGACAAATAGAATTTGCCTTGGCTCTGAAGCAAAAAAAGGTCTCAGGAAAGATACTGACTACAAAGACACTGTTTCTAGTACCAAGAGCTATAGTCTTCCAAAGGGTTCAGTTGGTATATCGTAGTAGGTGGTAGAACAGCAGGATGCCTTCAATATTTGAGTTCAAGTCCCTCATTTCTAGGCTGAGGACACTGTGCAGTCTTTTGTTTTGTCTCTGGTTTCCAAAGTCTACACATTCCCATTTTAAACAAGTCTTGCAAAATTAGCAGCAAAGGAAACCTTACACTGCTTTATTTTTTCATTTCTATTCATTTCTGCTTCTCAGATTACTGCTGCAAAGAAAAGTGCCTTCAAGAGATGTATCCCTTCTCACGTATAGCTATTTGGACATTTCATTTCTTACACCAATTACAGTGTGACATTTTATATATCACAGTATAATAACTATAGCTCTTTAAAGAGTACAATTAATTAAGCCTCAGAACAGCCCTGTGAAATAGCCAAGATTTATTATTTTACAGGTGAGTGAGCTGAGGCATAGAAAAGTTAGGGCCAAGAAGAAACATGAGAAATACTTAGTATGAGCTCACAACAATCATTCTTGGCACAGATAGTGTAAGTTTCCACTCCTTGCTTCTAACAGCTTATTAATTTGCAAGAAGAAATTCAAAATTGTTTGTTAATTGTGTAATGGGACTGGTTTTGAGTAGTATGTTAAAATCCACCCCCTCCTTTTTTTTTTTTCCCCTCACTTTAGAGTTTAGCATATAGCTTAAAGGTCTGGATTTTCAGCACCTGAAGGCATGAGGCATAGATGGCTTATGAAGGTCATTTAGAAAATAAAAATAAAGAATTTCTGAATTTCTTATGGTAGAGGATGATCGATTAATCAGTGTTACCTGTCACCTGTACAGTTAATCTGATTATTCTCATGACGTATTTTAGCAGCAATAAATCTATACTAAGGCTAGCCTGACTACATCTTGCAAAACAAGCCAGTGAAAGCCTGAAAGGAATCATTATGTTATAAATAAGTAAAATAGTAAAGAAAACTCTGGTATGGCTAAATAGCACGTATAAAGTAGAACAGAAAAGCATGGCATGGTGGATGCAGCTGCCAATAAGCTATCTTTTTTAAAATTCTGACAGCTTTTTAGGGCTAGAATGATTTTCATTTTACAAGGAATTGAATTTTTATTACTTGGCAACAGCATGATGTAGGAAGCATGAAAACAAGGGTGAATTTTAATGAAGGTGGTGACCACAGATCCCATTTATTTTACACGGTCTGCAGCTTCAACTCCTAAGTCCAGGACCACTATCCCCGAGTTCAAAGGCCACCAACTGAAGTAGCCCTCACTTGTCAAATGTCATATTTGTCACATTTATCACATGGTGTTGCTCTGCCACGGCATCTCAGACTCTCTCCAGATAAACCATTTGACAGTGCATCTTATAAGGGGCTCACCAAATTTTGACAGGCAGCCCATAGTTTGGAAACAAGTATTCACCTGTGCCAGCTCCTCCAGTCTGCCTTAAGCAGTCAACTCAGGCAGAGAATGAGAAAGCCTCAATAGCAGAAAAATATCAGAGTTGGGAGGAAAAAGTGCTCACCATGTTGCGCAAAAATATATGAACTGACCAATAAAGGAGGAGATTAAGAAGTACTGTAAGAATTAAGTTATTACACTCAAAACAAAGAATAAGTATTTTCAACGTGCCACATTGACAGTAGGTACAACAGATTACTGTCAGAGAAATTATTTATCCCCTGAAGACCAGCAGCAGGAAACACTGGTCACCTATTTCGACCTCTCTCTGAACTAATCTTGTACACAATACTTCAGGGCTTTCTATCTGAACCTGCTAGAAAAACTCAGCATATATTAACTTCTTAAAAATAAGGATAAGCAATAAAAACTCCCAAAATATTGCAGGACCAGTGCAAAGACATCCAACTACAGCTAGGAAAAAGTAGTTCTGAGAAATAATAAATTACCAAAATGATGACATTTCAGGGAAATATAACTAGCAGCCTGACTTCAGCTGAGTAATTCAAGAAGTTTCCTTAAGTGAGTCAGTAAGTACCAGTATTTTCATTAGCAAGTGCCCAAAATTCTGCTACTATTCAAATGCTATCATTGGGCTGCCAAGTGCCTCATTGGTTGTCATCTCATGCCTGTGGTCCTTTAGAGGACTCACACACAAGATGTCCCCCATTGTTTTGAAAGTTCAGGTGGCATATGTTACACTTAACCTCTCCAACAGCTTAAAAGCAGGAAACCAAATCAAGCCTTTAGTATATGAAATGACCACCAGCAAGGGTGTATGTGCTTGTGCGCAAACTAAAAGCCTATGCACGTCCCAAAAAATGGTAAGCAAGTTGTTCCAGAAACAGGCTCTAAGGGCTGCCCAACATGTAAGGTGGAATAGGCAGGCAATTTAGCTTCAAGGCTACCTCAGTACAGCAATGGAGAAGCAGCTGCCAGAACCACAGCTCCTGATCATCATCACTCCTACTGGCCTCTGTGGTGGGTTGACCCTGACTGGATGCCAGGTGCCTACCAAAGCCGCTCTATCACTCCCCTCCTCAACTGGACAGGGGAGAGAAAATATAATGAAAGGCTTATGGGTCGAAATAAGGACAGGGAGAGATCATTCAGCAATTACCATCATGGGCAAAACAGACTCAACTTGGGGAAATGAGTTTAATTTATTACCTATCAGATCAGAGTAAGATAATGAGAAATATAAACCAAGTCTTAAAACACCTTTTGCCCAGCCCTCCCTTCTTCCTGGGGATAACTTCGCTCCTGATTTTCTCTTCCTCCTCCCCTCCAGCAGCACAGGGGGACAGGAAATGGGGGTTGGGGTCACTTCATCACATGTTGTCTCTGCTGCTTCTTCCTCCTCAGGGGGAGGACTCCTCACTCATCCCGTGCTCCACCGTGGGGTCCCTCCCACAGGAGGCAGTCCTTCACGAACTTCTCCAACATGAGTCCTTCCCACAGGCAGCAGTTCTTCACAAACTGCTCCAGCATGGGTCCCTTCCATGGGCTGCAGTCCTTCAGGAGCAAACTGCTCCAGTGTGGGTCCCACATGGGGTCACAAGTCCCGCCAGAAAAACCTGCTCCAGCGTGGGCTCCTCTCTCCACAGGTCTGCAGGTCTTGCCAGGAGCCTGCTCCAGCACAGCATTCCCACAGGGTCACAGCCTCCTTTGGGGGGCATTCACCTGCTCCAGCATGGGCTGCTCTCTCCACAGGGTCACAAGTCCTGCCAGAAACCCTGCTCCAGCACAGGCTTCCCACAGGGTCACAGCCTCCTTCAGGCATCCACCTGCTCTGGTGTGGGGTCCTCCATGGGCTGCAGGTGGATATTTGCTCTACCATGGACCTCCATGGGCTGCAGGGGGACAGCCTGCCTCACCATGGTCTTCCCCACAGGCTGCAGGGGAATCTCTGCTCCAGCTCCTGGAGCACCTCCTCGCTCTCTTTCTTCACTGACCTGGGTGTCTGCATAGGGGTTTCTCTCACATTCCAATCTCCTCCCCTGCTGCAGGTTTCCCTTCTTAAATCTTATCGCAGAGGCACTACCACCATCACTGATGGGCTTGGCCTTGGCCAGCAGCGGGTCAGTCTTGGAGCCGGCTGGCATTGGCTCCATCAGACATAGGGGAAGCTTCTAGCAACTTCTCACAGAAGCCACCCCTGTACTTCCTCCACTACCAAAACCTTGCCACACAAACCTGATACAGCCTCACAGGACTTAGTAAGATGTCTTAATAAGAAGGTACAGAGGATGTTTGTCTACGGGCTTTCCACAAGCTCATGAAATCCTCTCTCCCCAGTTATCAATTACACACACTCCTTAGTCTTAACAGAGCTCAGCCTCTGTGCTAGGGAGCTACAATGCTAAACTTATGGAAACCAAAGTGCCCAGGCAGCAGAGGGTCACCTGAAGAGACTGTTTAGAGAGTTAGCCTTCCTGGATGAATCTTGCCATTTGTTCTGACACAAGACAATGCCCTGGCACCACTGACTGCTCTCAGCACATCTAGCTTAACTTCTGTGACTGAGTCACCCTTTTTTAGGCCAATTCCCAAATTAAATTATATGCAGTGATTATTTAAAATAAAACAAGGGAGCTTAAATAGAAACTTATTTATTACTAAGAATTCAAAAGAATTTTTAAAATCACAATGAAACAAATTTCACATTCTCATATGTTCTGTCACTATCAGGTCTATATGGCAACCAATGTTTCCAGAGCAACTTCCCTACCCCAGCAAGCATTGCAAGGATAAACCTAGGGCTAATAACTGTGAGGGGCTCAATGTGATAACAAATAACATGAAAATAATTTAAAATTATATGTCATTATCATGGGGTAGCTCTTTGCACCCTCAGTGAAGCACCATTTAAACACATCACAACATGCTCATCTCTTCCCAATGATTTTAGCATCCACAACACAGGATACACAGTGTGTCCTGGTGTATGGACAAGGCTGTGTTCTAGTTCAAAAGGGGTCTCAGATGTCAAAACACTGTAGCCTAAAACTGGGCTTCTGAGTTTTGGCTTAGATTCTGAAATTGGTAACCTGTTGCTCTAATAGCAACCAGTAGCCCTGATAGCCTTTCTTCTCCCTTCCTTTCAATCAACTATCTACTCATCTACCAGCAGTTTCATTCATCTCTTCTAACAACCCCTGTGAGCACAGCTCAAGAATATTATGTTCTGCTGGCTGGCTGGTTGTCTTTTTGCCTTTTCTAATTATTTTTATGTTTAGTCAGAAAGTTTGTTTCACATTCTTCCTTGCTTCCTTTATTAAACTCTTCAGGATACAGTAGCATTGATCCTTGCAGTTGTACAGTGTATAAGCACCTTCTAGGGTTTTTCCTATGCAAACACAGAAATCCGTGCTAGCCAAATCCACTTTAAAACTTGAAATAATTATTTCTGTTTCCCTAATACAGTGGCACCATACTCATACATAAGGAGCCAGTTTTTAACATACAATACATACAAATGATAAAAGTTAGTTCCATTATGTTCTCTCTAAAAACATATACACAGCTTCTCCAGTCTAGACAACACGTCCTTGCTCCTGTCTTATCTTTTGTCCCTATCCATTAGCTCTCATATTTAATTATCTTCATGCCAACTGAGATGAGAGACTGGCCTTTCTCTTCCTGATTTACCAAAATGCAGCCAGACATTTTTTTCTGTTGGCCATAACAACCCTCATGGTTTTAATCCACCTACGAACAGGGGTACTCGTTACAACCCCTCGAGCCCAGCTCACAAATATTGGGGAATCCATCACCAACAACTTGACTCAAATGACATCTAACAAGTCCCTGCTGTGTGTGCACAGCTTGGTGTCACCAGCTGTCTACCATCTCAGTTATCACCTGCACAAGTATCTTTGGGAGGGACAGCATGACTACAGCTGGAGACTTCCAAAAGTCTGAAACCACAGAAAAGAGTAGAAATAAAAAGCATCTCCCCCTTCACATAGTCTTTCTCCTTGTTTCCAAGTTCTTCTTAGTTAAGTCTTGAAATAAGCGGCCTGATTTTTTGAAAAGTGTTAGAACCCACAGATCTGTTCTTTGGGACTGTTTCAGCATGTGGCATATATCTGGGGTTTGTTTGGCTTTTAAAGTCCTGGGTGTAATTGTGGAATGTAATTCTAGAACTGTTAATGGTCCAGGGAGTTAAGGCAAAAATAGTTGACACCATGGTAAAAGTCCACATGAAGCTCCATAGTATGTCAAAGAAAAGACACACAAATCTCTATCAGGACATTTTCCAGGGATTATTTTTCTACTTTCCCTCTCTAAACCATGGAAGCCACAGAGAGTTTATCTCAAAAGAGACTGCTGGTATTACATGTTGAATTCCTGATGTGATTGCCCAGAGTTTTTTTCAGAAAACTGTCCTTAGGAGAAAGGAATAATAACCTTAGTATAACTGGGCTGAGAATCTAAACTAAAAATGCCTCAGTCGTATGCTAATCAAAGGATTAGCAACATCATATTCTGCAAAACAGCCAAATTAATAGCGTTCATTCATATGTGTGCCAATTTAATTTTTGTGTATCTTTTTCATTTCCTATTTTTTTGAAAATTACTTTCCCATTTGCTTGGCACAATGTTTATGAGCCCGTTCCAAAGATGGTTATCACAGGGATTTGACTCAAATCTCTGTAGACAGCTCTTAGTGCAGAGCAGAGTTCAGTTACAAAACAGTTGTTTCAACATCTGCCACCACTCAGCAGGGCAGATGACCTATTTACATAAGGCTTTTGTAAAAGTCTTACAGTGCCATGTAGTCCTTTAGACTTTGTCACCTGGTTCTATAGAAGGTCCTTTCTAAACTCCCTCCTTTCTGCATGCTTGTTCATTCAAGGGATTAAGTTCATACTTTTAATGAAGCTACGGGGAGTTTGGCAAGTACAAGTAAAAACCCAAGACTTAGTTCAGAGAAACATCCCCTAAATCAGTTAACATTCATTGAAACTTCACTAATGAAGTACTTGGCGAGTCTAGTTTTCCTTCCAGTAGACATGCATTCATAAAGAATAATTTACTACAAGATGAAGCATACATGTGCTAACACAAGGTTCTGATGCACTTGCGTCTTAGTTTCCCACGAGGGACCAGATAGTGCCTGTCACTACTCCAGGCACGTGGAAGGGCAGAAGGCACAAAACATCTTTCCAATTCTCCTGAGTGATGGGGGAAAGGACTACCTGTAGATTAACCGTCATTTCTCCCAGTTCTCCTAGAGTTGTAAGGAACCCTAGAGAGGTAATAAGCTTCTTTCTCCTTCTATACCAGTCCTTGGCCTGGAACTAGCACATAGGGATAATCTGCTGAATCTCATACAGATACACGGGTAAACATTGTTCTCACAGGGACTCAGTAACAGCCAGGGCTTCTACTTATTTGTCTGAGGTGTAGCTGGTTTTTTACAGGCATGCTTCATCTCAGATGGCTACATAACTCTTCTATTTCTGCTTCCCCCACCTACATAGATACAGGACTTTAATCAGACTGTTTATGGTGTACTTACTGTGGACAAGTGAGGGAGGAAAACTGGTCTTCCCTTTGGTGGGTTGTTGAAAATGTACATGAGACAGGAAAACATGAAAACAGAGAACTGTCATGCCATGTAGTTGAAGAGGCAATTTATCCTGCCAACATCAAAGGCTGATGTTAATTAAATGAAAACAAAGGACAATGAATTAAGCTGGTATGTACTGAATACAAATGAAAGAACAGTGCACTATGGTAAGCCTTATTATACTCTTAGACTTTGATATAAAAAAAATTAAATGACAGCTACTTCTGTAATGATCAGTTTCAACACAAGATGGTTTTAACATTCTAAACTTCTAGAAAAAGTGTGTATTCCTGTCCCTGAGTCTGAGAAAGCATTTCTCACCAAGCACCACCCCAGCATTCATTAGGATCAAACAAAGTGAAGGAGCAATTCCCATAGCACTTCTGTGGCTCCCAGACAGCCAACCAAGAAGTCCCTGAAGGAACACACCAAGAAATAGCTTAGTATAAACTCAGCAAGACCAACTGGAAGAAACATGGTACAGAGATAGATATCTTGGGCATTTATTAACTGCATCCAGCTAGAAAAGACAGAAGAGGAAGAATAAATGTGGCAGACGCAAAAGCACAAGAGGAAAAAAAAGTCAACATTTACTTTTTTTTTTAAACAACATTGTTATTTAAGAAAAAGTCCAGTCATAAGGCAGAAGGTGTTACCCACAAAGTAATTTGTGGGTTGTCAACAAAAAGTAGAACCCTTACAAAAGCTCTGAAATTTTACAAAACAAACATGATTGGGACTCCTCGAATGCCATATAAGGACCTAAAAAACATGAAAGCAGTGACTCATTTCTTCCAGGAGACCACAAAGCTGTTCAGTTCAAATAATCTAATTCTATTATTTATGGCATTCATCAAATATAGGTATGTTTGCCCATCTTCTGCTGATCAAAACATGCAAAAACACTCGAGACTACTCACGAAAATAAACTCCAAGCCTGAAGCCACTGCCCTCACCATGACTAAGAGGAGACATACTTTGGGGTGTCCTAGAAGGCTAGCAAAATAGGCTGGGGTCATGTCCCTGTACCAAGGTCTTTTCACAGAGTAACCCTTCCTATAGCATGCTCTCCAACAGATCACAGATGTGCCGGCATATCCAGTCATCAGCAGAGCTGCACAGACCTGCCCAAGGGGCACAGGCACCCCATTGCTCACCCTGCTTTTCAGGCCACAAATGGCCTTTGCCACCTGCTCATGCTGCAAGAAGATCATGGTGACCCAGCGTTTCTCCAAGTCATCTGGGCTTCCTCCCAGAGGAAACTTATGGATGTGGGTAAATGAAAGCCACTGGCTGTTTCAATAGGTCACCTGGCTGGGATGACTGGTAGACCAGGACTAGTGAGAGTACAGCACAGAACGCCTGCTCCATGTAGATTGAACCAGTGACAATAGGGCACAAAAAGGCAAAACTTCAGTTCCCTGCCCGTTAGAGCTCTGGAGATAAGTACTTGTTCCTTCAATTTCAACTGAAAGTCCACTCTGGGCCAGGGCACTGGCTGTGGACTCCATTATACGTATGTGTAATAACAATTCCCGTTAAGATGATGCTGGCATTAAATTAGGAGCACATAAGAAGCAGGAAGAAAGGCTAGCTGCTCAAGCATCACATCAGTTTGACTTAAGGCAAAACTCATGGAAACGTTTATATTTTCTACTTTCATACTCAAGAGAAATTACAGTTATCCACTAAAGCTAACAGTGACTGCTAAAATACATTGGATCCAGTGAAGAAAACTGAGTTAAGAACATATAATGAAAACCTCATTCCCGTGAATTCCATAGGCTGTTGTAGTTCCTTGTGCATGTAGAAAATAACTGCTACAGGCACCCTTTCCATGCAGCATCTTCCAACTTCTGTGAAAAGTATGAGGCTCTTACAAGCAAGCTATTTTTATATTAACTTAGTAAAAAGCTGAAAATGGAAGAATAAGACTATAAGAGAGGAATTTGGAAAAAAAGAAAGTGAAAGAAAAAAGGAATTCAGAAGAAATAAAATTCTTAGAATCGAAAAGGATAAAGAATCTTTATCTTGGTAGTAATCCTGCTAGTCTTTATTGCAGAAATATCTGTGGCCAGTACATATTTAACTTATTGAGAAAATGTTGAGAATTTTCTTTGTGTGTGATGCACTCTTTAAGAGGGACATTTTTAGTATTTGAAGCATGCCTTAGGATAAAATACTATACCACAATGGAGCTGATAAGGTGGGCTGTTGCAGGGCATGGGTGGAATACTGTTTTACTCCAAAACAAAGCCCCTCTGAATACTGTCTTTGTAAACACATTCCCATGATGGAAGGTAATTTGAAGTTTTCTCTTGTAAGATAATAGCAGATCCTTCTAAGTTTGTTCAAAACTAGTCAGTTCACAAGTGAACTTCATTACATAAAAGGCATCAGTATTATGAAGAAAGAAAAACCACTTAGGTGGTACACAATAAGCAAATACCAAAAACTGAAACAATTCCAGAAATTCATGCCAATTGCTTCTAAATTCAGGTTATCAGAATAGTCAAATCAGTATGTACAGACTTCTTAATTTACCAGAAATATAGCAAAACATACATCAAGAGCGTATCTCTGAATTTAATATGATTCTCTTATTTCCTTTAAAGGTCCTTGACAGGCATAATTCTGTGCTTACTGAACATGTAATTTCTTGTGAACAAAACATTCAGCAAATTCTGCTTCTTTCACTTTACCTAGTCTGTACATGCAAATTATAAATTTCCTTAATGGGATCGTTATTCAGTAATCCTTGGTAACTAGCAAACCTGGACCACTCATGTTAATGAGGGTTTTTGAACTTTAGGGCTAATTAACTCTGCTTCACTTGCAAAGTAGGGTTTTGAAAGTTCAATGTGTATAAACAGGAATAGCAAATAAAATTTACTTAACTTGCTAGAGAAATAATAGCACAGAAAGAAAACTCACAACAGTGATCGAGTGGCTAGCATGCATAAATCACAGCATTAGTGTTGGATTCTCCAATAATATTCCAAAAAGTCTACTTATTTGTCTCTCCCAGCAAGCATTTTGAAAATTACCTCCTCACTGTAGGACCAAAAGCTACATGTGGCCACATGCAGTGGGAAGTGGCAGCTAAAGGAAGGATTATAGGTTCCCCTAATTAAAACATTGATCCAGTCTGGCATCAAAAGCCAAATTTAGATCTCAGCATCTGTGAAATGTAAGAGTTGTCTTTATTAGATCAGGGAGGTTGCCTACAGCCGCCGCTACCAGCCATTATAAATTAATGCATTTGTCAGAAAAGAGCATCGATTTCCAAAGGCAGTCACCACCTGCCCTTACCAATTTTTCTGTGGAAACCTGGTATGCTGCTTTTCATTGCTTAAAGAGCTCTGTGAATCCCATGTTAAGTTTCTTATAATAACAATTTTCTGGTTTTACTGGTGGCAATATTACATAGAATCATTTAGGTTGGAAAAGACCTTTAAGATCATCGAGTCCAACCAGCAACCATGCCCACTAAACCATGTCCTGAAGTGCCTTGTCTACATGCTTTTTGAAATCCTCCAGGGATGGTGACTCAACCACTTCCCTGGGAAGCCTGTTCCAATGCCTGACAACCCCTTCAGTAAAGAAATTTTTCCTAATATCCAATCTAAATCTATGTATCCAACATACATCTTCCCACTGTATTTCAGATGTTTACAAACCTTCATAGAGTGGATAAGATAGAGTTCCCTAGTCCAATTCTGCTGGGCATGGCAAAGTTCATAAAGATATGTAGTTACTCGCTCATCAGAAATAGTAACTCCTTTCAAGAAAAGGGCCTGGACCCAAGTCCCACTGCTTCTAACTTCAGTTAAGGAAACAGAGGAACAGCTTGCTCAGTGGCTTATGTTTGAGTGGCAGCAGACAAAACTTTGTTCTAAATCAAGGCTGAATATTCTTCCTGACAGGAGTATAATCAAAAAGAAAAAGTTACAGAAAGTACCTGAGAAAACTAGTTTCAAAGTTCAGTAGATCAAATTATGTGTTCACATGAACATTCCCAAAGTGTATAGTAGAGCTTGTGAAGCTCTAACAGAGCAATTCAGTGTTTTAGACTAACAATGTGTAAAAATCAAGAGGCTCAGAAACAATTCTTGTAAGACACTAACACCTTCCTTTACAATAAATCTTCCAATGTTTCTCCTGTAATTTCTTCTTCTGGATTTTCCCAGGACTGAAATAAGATCTTCCCTTTTTTCTGCAATATCATCTTACTCTTTCCCAGGAACTCCACTGGCAGTTTTATTTCCAATTTAATTTGATTTTTCTCTCTTTGCCCACACACAAATATTGTATTGCCTTAACCAGCAAACTCTTCTGCAGCCTTTGTTTACAGCCTAACTGTAGAAACTCTGTAAGCTTGTGCAAAAGCCAGGCTGCCTGTTAACCTAACCAAAGCAGTGTTTGTAGACAAATTCAAGAGGCAGGATGCACTGCATTCAGAATTTGTACAGGTTCCAGTTTTACTCTGATTCCTTCAGTGGCTTTACAGCATACACTCAGGAGATGAAGAGAGCTGGGAACACCCCAGCTTGACTAGGAAGTATCTTATTAGTCATAGCCACACAAAGCAGCCACATCAAAGTAAAAATTTATACTAAGGAATATTTGCAAACAGATGAGAAAGTAATGGAAAGAGTATCTTAGTCCCTACAGTTTCTATTATGCTCCTTTATCATAATATCAGTGTCTTCTATTAGGGAAATATGTCTTCTTTATTAAAGAAATATGATATACCTTAGACAGAGAAAAGAAAGGGAAATGAGCTAGTATTTTAACATCAAATGTCAGATCTTCCCCTATCTAAGCTTGCAGATGATTATGAAAAGCTTAGGTGGAAGCCAGTTCTTATGCCAGGATATACACTGAAGCATTCCTACAGACTTATTACTTGAGCTGCACTCTTTATTTCTATGGTAGATACCTAAACATCAAAATACATTGGCCAGAACGAAATATTATTTGCAAACACCAGCTAAAGAAAATGCTGAATATGTTCTCAAATCACCTGTGCATCTCTGTAAGCAAGCAGCCAGAAAACTTGATTCCCAACATTTCTTTGCTAGAAGCATACTAGCAAAGGATGCTTTTCTTTCCTTTTTTACCCCTCAATTTTCTTCACACTTGGGAATATGACAAGAATCTAAAACAAATTAAAACACACCTGACTTTTAATAGGTGTTACTCAAAGTGACTCAAAGTTTTCACTATTATTTTCTTCTTCTTTACTAATAAGAACTTAATCACAGTAAAATGTTCTAGTGTAATTCTTTGTGAGCTCTATTTCTGTCATTCTTCTGCTGAGATGTGACAGCATTTCATGGTTAAAAAAAGTTAATCCTCAGTATTATTTCCTGACACACCTTAAGTAAAAAAGAAAAATATCATAGAAGTACACCCATGCTATTACTAAAACATTACAGGGTAGTATAATGCAGGAGAGTAATGCATGTGAATGAAAATAGTTTTCAGGATTACCTTCACATGAATGGGAGATAGATGTTCCCCATGAGTTGAGGGTTTAAAATCACTGACCCAACCCATGCCTGTGAGAACCTTCCCTTCACCTGTAGGTGAAGATGATTGAGGAAATTACAAAAGGCCATTGATCTACTCAATTTTCTGGTCTACACATTTAAAGCTAAGCATTTCAGCCAAAATTTCAAATATAAACTCAGTGAAGCAAAAGATACTTTAGAGATAATTCAGTACACTTGAAGCTTTTAACCACAGTTTGTCTTAAATAGTCACATATAATTCTATTTTAACATGATTTAAATACTGAGAAATTTCTTGTTCAAAAAAGAATGTTAAAACATCATGCGTGAATATATAAGAAGAAATTAAAAGTCAATTTCATCATGTAATGTCTTTAACAATCTGCTCTAATGAAATTTTCAGTTCAGTACATAAATATAAGCTTTTGTGTATTTACACACATCATAGGGACAGGATGAGAGTCAAGGGGCACAAGTTGGAACATGAGAAATTCAGACACACAGCTGACTTAAGAAGGGACCAGGATCCCTGTACAGTAGCATGCAGATTTCCCAAACTGCAGTTAAGCAAGCCTGCTGCTGTCACACAGGGCTGAACCTGGAGTTCAGGACCCCACTCTCCATTCACCTAACCACAGCCACAGCCCTTCTCTGCAACTGTCCCAGCCTGAATTAATCTCCTCAGTGATCAACTGGTCCTTCTGTGAATGACCAGGATGATGCTCAGAATTCCCAGCCCTGCTTGCTCATGGACAGCAAGGGTAGCTTATCCCTGACTTATCTGGCATATATCTCATCTGTTTCTTCTATCCCATCTGCACAAGGGTGACGCATCAGATTGATAAATATTCAGCTCTTTCTTCTTTTATTTCACCCCATTCCCCAACAAGGTCTCATCTTATAAAACAAATCCTTATCATTAGTCTCCTAGTCTATGACTTTTCAGTACTGAATATAATCCCACTTCTACTAGTCTAGCATTCAAGATGATCATTGTGATATTCTGATACTGTGATGTTCAGCTGCAAATTTCATTGACACATTTTGATTTTTTGTGCCAGAGAAAATAAGAATTAGTCCCATCTCATCCTTGAGGATTTCCACCTGTAATCTCCCTTAGCATGTTTCTTCTATGTTTAGCACATACTGGATAAAAGGGGATGTGACAGTAGCATCTTAACCATTCTACTGTTTGTGCTGGTTTTGGCTGAGACAGAGTTAATTCTCTTCATAGTAGCTAGTATGAGGCTATGTTTTGGATTTGTGCTGAAAACAGCATTGATGATGCAGGGCTGTTTTTCTTACTGCTGAGCAGTGCTTACACAGAGCCAAGGCCTTTTCTGCTTCTCCCACCACCCACCAACAAGTGGGCTGGGGGGTGCACAAGAAGTCGGGTGGGGACACAGCCGGGACAGCTGACCCCAACTGACCCAAGGGATATCCCAGACTATATGATGTCATGCCTGGCAATAAAACTAGGGAGAAGGTTAGCCGGGGGGGCCGCTGCTCAGAGACTGGCTGGGCATCAGTCAGTTGGTGGTGAGCAATGGTTTTCGTTTGCGTCACTTGTCTTCCTTGGGGTTTATTTCTCTCTCTTTTTGTTATTTTCCTTTTCATTACAGTTTATTATTATTTCATTTCAATTATTAAACTGTTCTTATCTCAACCCACAAGTTTCCTCACTTTTACCCTTTCAATTGTCTTCCCCCCATCCTGCTGGGGGCGGGTGTTAATGGAGTGAGCAAGAAGCTGCATGGTGCTTAGTTGCCAGCTGGGCTTAAACCACAACACTGTTCTTGTACTAATTCCTATATTCTCCAATTTAAATCTCACAATCAAAGATGTTTTACTGAACGTCAAATAGTTGAGATCCACCACATTTCTTTTATCTGGGAAGCCAGTTATCAGAGAATAAACAAGAATTGGCATGATCTACAATGAGCACATATTGCATTTTATTCCATCACCAGCTGTTTCTACTTTTGTCCCTTGTGGTCTTAAAAAAACCAAACCCAAACAAAAAAGCCAATTAATATCATTCTTAAGGTTCCTCTGTTTTTTGAAAACAAAAAGCTCCAGGGCAAAAGAGTTAGCAATTACTTATCTCAGGCCTCAGATAAAAATGAAGTTTAATCTGAAACAATGCATCCTTTCAAACATCCTCAATCTAAAAGTCAAATGATAGCAGCAGTAGCAGCAGCCACCTCCTAATTCATATACAAAAAAAAAAAAATTTAAAAAATATCCCATGATAAATGTGTATTAGCTGCTTGAGGTACAGTTGACTATAATTATAAAGTTGAAAGACTTGCTGTATGAAGAAAATTCTACATCTGGAATTAAATATAATAGATTCAGGACAAAAAAACCCACCACAGTTATGATGAGTCACTACATGGAAAAGATTACTTCCAGTAAAACATTATGTAAGATTTCAATTTCCTCAAAGACTCAAGAAATTAATATCATAAAGTAAAAAAAATTACATATCAAGTGCAAAAATGTGGTGTGCTATTGACAACTGTAATGTATAAAAACATTATGAATGGGATTTGCTTAAAGATTTGCTTAAAAATTCTCATTAGTTTTCCACTTCATTAAGAAAAAAAAATATCTAGAGAATAGATATTATAGGATAATGAGCCCTTCAAGATTAGCAAATTGTGCCATTCTGAGAATGCAATTAAAAACCCACATTGTCACATTTTATGGTATAGGGTCACTTGATCTGCATTAGTTACTGTACTCATGTTTGAAATTCAGTTCTTGGGGAACTCTAAGCCTTCATTTCCCATCCACTAAGCATAAAGACAACCTGTACAATCATATATTGACCTGAAGTACAGAATGGTGCAGATTAGACATTCCCCATCCAGATTAACTCCTATGCTTGAGCCACAGCCAGAAGAGACATTTGCCAGTGTAAAAGCATTATTTGTTCAGACTTTCCCATTAGGCTTGGCTCTGAGCAGAGCCCCCAGTATTGCTCTAACAACGCTTAAGCACCTACATTCCTCTAAGTAGCTTCCGTTTCAGTGAGAACACTGGGTGCTTGAAATCAGGCACAAGATTAAATAAACTACTGATCGTGGCAGCACCAGTACAAATCAGCATAGTTTCCAGCCCTGCAGAGGTTCAGCTGATTAAAACAACTGAAGGTCAAGCATATATCTGTGTTCCGATTTCAGTTCCATAAGAAACATAAGCCCAAACCTAACTTTGCACACACAAGCCACCCTGTTGAAGTCAATTTGCGTGCTTGATGTTGTGCAGTGGCTGGGCATCTCTGCAAATCTCCCTATGTGATGCTGGTCTTGGGTTGTTAATTTGGCTTATGGATGGATACCTGTCTACTAGAGAGAACTGTGGTAGGTCAGCAGTTTTCTGCCATCTGTAAGCAATTGGATTGAAATTAGTTACTAATTGGGGTGAGGGACCTCAACATAGAAAAAAAACAACCACCTGGGCCATAAAGTCATCTGCTGTAGGTTTCCGAAACTCTGGTGCTTCATAGTGTTCATAGCTCTCATAATGCTTACAAATGGCCTACAGTGATCTCTTGGCAATATTTTTATCTGGGAAGGAACCAAGTTTCAATCATTTTTTTGGCTGACAGTGTTGAAACAGACTGCTAACCAGGTGGTGATTAAATCTTAGATTTCTGACTTTAAAAACCCCAATGCTGCTTTGAGCTGTGGCTTAAACTAGTGTATATTCTTTCACTTATGTAAGCAATCCATTTATAATAGCAGACTACTGTCTTGCAAGCAAAGCGTTGCAATGGAATTATCTAAAACTGTCAGTATCTGTTTTAACACTTGCAAACACGATCCCAAATGTCTGGGGCTGTCTCAAATGTATGTATTTTGCTACAAGTGGTAAGACTTAAATCTTAAGACTCATTGCTAGAACTGGTACTGTAACCATAGTGATTTACTTTCAGTTGCTAGACTTTGACTTGCCATGAAATGGAGAAGGAAAAAGTTTGGGGAGAGATTTAAACAGTTCATCCAATATTGAACTGACACCTACTGCTGAACCTACGTTGATGCTGTAGAAAATAAGTATATTTATGACAAGCAATCTTTGCATATAGAATTTGAAGAAATACAGTTAAAAACTGACTGAAAACAGGATTAAAGAACTGGAATTGTTCCTGTAAATGCAAAAAAAAGAAGAAATAAAAGCACTGTTCCCACACAGAACACTTATCTTCCACCTAACAGATTGCCCATCACAGAAAAGTTTTTCCCAAACATCAGGTTGGTGATACAGGAGAGGGTATGTGATAAAAAAAAAAACAAGTGCTGGGCAGGGACTAAGCTTTCTTAGCTGCCCCCGAGATGAGATGTAAGTCAAAAGAGCATTATCCATGTCACAAAACTGCAGCAGCTACCCTTACAGCAGGCAATGTATAATGCTTTACTAAGCCTACTGAATTTCATTTTGCTACAGCCAAAACCAAGCTATTCTCCCATCCCTATGCATTCTCACTAAGATTACATATACTGAATTAATAATATCCATGTTTCTTGCAGAAGCTACAGACCTCTCTCTCATCTGCAGCTATTTCACTGCTTGATACACAGACATTTGTTTGCCTGCTTTGTCACGTCTGTAATCCAGGAGACACCCAAGAGTTAACATTCATGTGGCTGCCTTAGAACAACAGGGTTGTCATGCTGCCTGAGACCTGAGGTCCATTTAGAGTCCTATCTCCAGTGACGACCAACATCAAATACTATGCAAAAAGATATAAGAATCCTCCTGCACACAGAGGTGGAATAATCTCTCCACAGCATTATTTTCATTCTGACCCACAACAAGGAAATTATTTTACCCTGAACCATGCTAATTCATATTCCTCCCAAGATTTATTTACATCACAGTTTCCTAAGCCTGTTTTAGCAAGTGCAAATCAGGTGTCAGAGTCACTTCTATCATTAAAAATAGCAAGGGAAAAGCATACCAGGAAAGCAATCCATTTCACTCAAATTATGAGAAATTATGGGAGATCTCACCCTGAGAACACTGGTGAGCACTGGAGAGAGACCTGCTTCTCGTCTCATGCTCTAGGGTTCAGAGTAGGTGGGAAAGGAAGCAGGACATCCATTTCTGATGATCTGGTAACACAAATTGTTAGAGCAAGCTGTTCAAGCCCCAGAGTCACTATCTGATTTTCTGTCCTGTTCTGAAGAACACGGACTATTGAATCTAGCAAGTTTGCTGTAGGGTGTGTCAGAAAGCCAATCTGGTTAAAAGAACAAAATACTAGAGTGAGAGTTAGCAAAGAGAGGTAGAGCTGTCCCTAGTTGTTTCCTAAACACCATTCTCCACTCCATTCATTAGCTTTATGATTATTGTCTGTGAAGAGCCAATCTCCAGGGAACAGATGTTCATATTATCCTGAGATACCTAGAGATGTTGTAATCAGCCAAAAGCAAGCATGAAGATAAATTATTTGGTAGTTTGGTGAATTTATGACTATGATCTAACAGACACAAAAGCCATTCCTGCTATAAATAAATGAAAAACTAAACATCCACTCAGATAAAACAGATTCATCTGGAAAGTCCTGTGACTAGCCAGAATGTTTATCTCTAAGCATTCAGTGTCTATTGATGCTAACCCACTAATTCTGTAACTATTTAATCAAGCTTTATGCAATTGGGTAAGGCAAATAACAGGCAATATATGGAAAAGGTTAATTCCACTAAAGCTGTACTTGACTACGTTGACACCATATTATCAGGAACCTTAACTGAAGCCATTTGCCATATTGCTTCAAAGCTTTTGCTGCTGCATGGCATGGTGCTGCATCCTACTCTGTGCTGGAACATCACTTACCTGATCAGCTGTAAGGGCCTTAGCTCTGATTAGAAGTCAGCAGGCAGAGCCATTTTATCATACTGAAGAACAGCAAGACTCACCGCCTTTACCACAAAGAAGAAAAACCTCATCATCATCTCCATTGATGCTCATGTCATGAACGATTGCATGACTTAGTCACCTTTGCTATACAACAAAACTACCAAACAGCTGGTCTCCTGTCCCAGTTCAGTTTCTTACTGTCATCCCCTCCTTGCTACAGACCATCTTTGTAGATGGCAGGAGTTGAAGAGCTGTCTGTCCCATAAGTTACTCCTTTGCCAGGAGTGCTGCTTCACTGCCATTGGTTTCCATTCATACCCACAAACATCTCATTTATCAGCATTATCTTCAGAAAAGCCAAGCCTTCTAGACCTCTACGCTTCATACGCCTATGACACCAGTGCCTTTGATTGGCTCTGTAATAAGTTAAGCCAGTCCTACAAAAAGCCGTAGTTTGGAAAACATTACATTTTAGCTTTGAACAATAGTGGCACAGACCTAGGCTTCAGATAGTTTGGCCAGCTGCGTGTAGAGCTTTTCTGGATGAATACAAGTGGATTTTAGTGGAAAATTAGTCTTTCTACTCAGTGGAAGCATTAAGGAAAAGAAACAGAAAAATAGCCGTGTTTGTAGAAGAAAGAATAAATGCATAGGCACAATTTGAAATGCTTGTTTCAGTCCTGAAAACACACTGAATTTCCATTCCTCCATGGGATGGAAATTGCCTGACTTGCAAAGTAGTGAAAACTTACCAGTAACAAGCACCTGTTTGCTTGTTTTTAAATGGAAAAAAAATCATGAGGACTTTTAGTTGACATGGTTAAGGCACAGCGATGACTCCAGAAATTAAAGCCCCAGAAGAAAACATTTCCTGGCCAACAACCTATAGATTTAGGATCACTCAGCCCTCAATAGCCCCTCTAGCCTATATCATGTCAATTGCAATAAATTAAGGACACACCAAACCTATGCCTTCTGTGTCAGTGTTCATCATGTATGGGTCCCTGTGAGATGTTTTAACTTGATCCTTCATACTGTGACAGAGCTGTCCCTAAAAAGCCCCAAGGGAAGCGAAGCTGTGTGCAAAAGCACTGCTACATGTACTTCTGCTGACATCTCAGGTTGGACCAAGAAAACAAATATTTCGGGGAGGGGGAACAAAAAACACACTCAACAAACCAATACCATGCTTCTCTCAGCGAGGCTTCCAGTCTGCTCCTCTCAGAGATCATCATGCAGGACAAGCTCCACAACAGTGCCTCAATATTCAGCAGTAGGCTGTAGCAAGCANGGTTAATAAACAAGAGCAAACAAAGGCAAAATAATACTGAAACAGCCAACTGGCTGCTGAACTCCTGTGGTATTATAATGCTGTGAAAACACTAATAAACTTACATTGCCAATATAGAGTAGCGGGTAGGCCACTAGATGCCAACCCAAAGACCTTGGGTGCCACAGTCACCTGAAAAGTGTTGGTGCAGCCCTGGCAACAGATCTGAAATTCTGTCACTCTGACCTTAAGCTGTAGAACAGTTTTACACAGCTAATAAACCCAGTCTCTGCTGTAGCCCCATGCATGGCACCACACTACTAACTCATTCTGGTTCATCCTGGACTCCTCTGACTAGCAAACATGAAAAATGCAATGGCGTTTGCTTTGGTTCAGAACAGTGGTAGGTGTACTCTATGATCTTTCACAAGTCCTTAAACTTTTCTTGTCTCATTTTGAGGGCTGTAAAACCCACTCCAGAACTGTAGTTTCACAGTGGCTTTGAGCTGCCCTGCCTTCCTCCTTCGCTCCTAGCTGTCCTTTCCTGCCCCAGCATTAGTGCTTGGGTAGCCATGGTGGGGACAGGATCGGGAAATTTATCTACATAAAAAAAACACCACAACAAAATAGTAATCACAGGGGTCATTTCTAACCTGGATCAATTCCATCCACTTCCTAACTAGTTATTGAAATGTGTGCTGGCACACAGGAAGGGATGGAAGTACTGGTCATCTTGGACTCCAGTGAGGTGAAAGCCTTCTGAAACTTCAGAGAGAGGTTTTATTGCCATAAGCATTAAAGAAAACCGATTTGGGGGTTTGTTTTATTTATGATGTCATTTGCAAGAACACACCTTCCCAGATTTTCAGTATATTGGTGCCAATCCCAACTTTCTGCACTAAGCTACTCAGTTCTCCAGATAATTACTATTCCCATTTTCCCTAGTTATATATTTTGCAGGAAGAGAGCCTGCACGTCCATATCCCAGTCAGTACTCAAGAGTATTATTCACATGCCTTCACACTGATTGATGAGTTATTATTTGCTCTTGCTTGGTTTTTTTCTCTCCTAAAATGCCTACACATACTATAAAATGTTTTGAAATGTGGATTCCCATGAAACTGGCAATAGCACTGGATTTGTAGGCTTTTAATCAGATTAATGATATTAAATTGGCCAACTCAATTAGTTATCCAATTGGTTATGCTATTAGTAAGATAAAAATAAAACAAGGTCCTTTATTATCAACACTCTAAAAATACCCTTGATTCTGCTCTGAGGTTTTAGTGTCAGTGATACATGCATCTAAAGGCAAACTGATTCCCCACAAAAGCTAAAAGCAAGTTTTCCACAGAAAATTTGCATGGGTGTTGTAAACTCATCAACTATGATGTTAGATTATCATGTAAGCAGCTTAATATTTAAATTATGCAGCTCATGAGAAATCACATGGGGAAGCTTTCTCTCAAGCTGCCTTTTGTAGAAACATCCCAGATGCAAAGCAGTTATTTACAGCATGCTTGGTTTGCAGTGACCACAAGATGACAGAGTTCAGGATCTGGAGTTTAGCTGGGACGGTGAGCAGAAGAGTTAGGACTCTGGGCTTTAGGACAGTAGAATTTGGCTTGTTTGGGTAATTGCTAAGTAAAATTCCCCAGCAAGCAGTCATCAAGCAGAAAGGGTGGAGGCTGAATTTTAAAGAAAACCAAGAACAATCCACCCCATCATGCAGGAAGGCCAGAATTTCATCAGAAGGCCTACCTGGCTAAAACAGAAGGTTCTCAATTAACTAAAACATAGGAGGGGGTGTACAGAAGGAAAAAAAGGCAACAGAACTGGCAAGAAAACCAATAACAGAATTATTTGTTGTTGAACAGGCTGGGAAGGTGAGGAGAGGGAGCTGCCCTCTATGTGAGAAAACAGCTGGAATGCATGGAGCTCTACCTTGGGATGGGTCAGGAGGCAGCCAAGAGTTTATGGATCAAGATTAGCAGCCAGACCAACACGGATGCTGTTGTAGAGGTTATCTACTATAGACCTCCTGACCAGGAAAAAGATGTAGCTGAGACCTTCTTCTAACAATTGGAAGAAGTCTCATGTTCACAAGTCCTGATCCTCATGGGAGACTTTAACCACCCGTGATATCTGCCAGAAGGATGATACAGCAGGGCTCAAGTAATCTAGGAGACTTCTTGAACGCATTGATGACAACTTCCTGGCACAGGTGACTGAGAAGCTAACAAGAATACGTGCTCTGCTGGACCTCATAGTTACAAGAGGGAAGAACTTGTCCAAGATGTGAAAGTTAGAGACAGCCTTAGCTGCAGTGACTGTGAGATGGTGGAGTTCAGGATCTTGAGAGGAGGGAAAAGGGCAAAAAGCAGGACCACAGCCCTGGATTTCAGGAGAGCAGCTAAGGCTGCCTCTGACCTTCATGTCTCAGACAAGTTCTTCCTTGATCTCAAGAAGTCCCCTCCAACCTAAATGATTCTTTGATTCTGTGAAGCATAAAAGTATTGCTTCAAAGCCCAGCTGAACCTCAAAGTAGAAAGAGACGAGGTAACAAGAAAGGCTTTTGTAGGTACATTAATTGCAAAAAGAAGGTGAGGGACAACATGGGTCAAAAGGTACTTAGGAGTTGACATATAATTTCAAGACTGCTGCCTATCACTCTGAAAAATGCATGTGATCAGGGAGGTCTCTGATGATAGGAAAGAAGACAAATGTTATACCCATCTGTAAGAAAGGCAAGAAAGAGGACACAGGGACCTATAAGCCTTACATCAGTCCCTAGAAAAATCACGGACCACACCCTTTGGAATCCATTTCAAAGCATATGAAGGACAAAGTGGTAGGGAGGCAGTCCTGAAGGGCAAAGGAGTCCAGGAAGGCTGGACATTCTTCAAAAAAGAAATCTTAGAGGCGCAGGAGCAGGCCATCCCTATGTGCTGAAAGACAAGCCAGCAGGGAAGAAGACCGGCCTGGCTGAACAGAGAGCTTTGGCCGGAACTCAGTAAAAATGGAACAAAAAAAAAAGTAAAAAAAAAAAGCGCACTATGATCTTTGCAAGAAGGGGCAGACAACTCAGGAGGACTACAAGAATGTCGTGAGGTTATGCAGGGAGAAAATTAGAAGGGTCGAAGCCCAGCTAGCACTTAATCTGGCTATTGCCGTAAAAGACAATAAAAAAATGTTTCTATAAATATATTAATGACAGAAGGAAGGCTAAGGAGAATCTCCATCCCTTACTGGATGCAAGGGGAAACAGAGTGACAAAGGGTGAGAAAAAGGCTGAGGAACTTCGTGCCTTCTTTGCTTCAATCTTTAATAGTAAAACCAGTTGTGACCTGCTGCCAACTGGATTTGATTCCATTCACCACAATCCTCTGGGCTCATCCATCCAGCCAGTTTTTTACCCAGCGAAGAGTACGCTTGTCTAAGCCATGTGCCGCCAGCTTCTCGAGGAGTATGCTGTGAGAGACAGTGTCAAAGGCCTTACTGAAGTCCAGGCAGGCAACATCCACAGCCTTCCCCTCATCCCCTAGGTGGGTCACCTGGTCATAGAAGGAGATCAGGTTGGTCAAGCAGGACCTGCCTTTCATGAACCTGTGCTAGCTGGGCCTGATCCCCTGGTTGTCCTGCATCTCCCGTGCGAGCACACTCAAGATGCGCCACTCCATAATCTTCCCCGGTACCAAGGTCAGGCTGACAGGCCTGTAGTTCCCCGGATCCTCCCTCTGACCCTCCTTGTAAATGGGCGTCACATTGGCAAGCCTCCAGTCATCTGGGACCTCCGCTGTTGACCAGGATTGTTGATAGACGGTAGAGAGTGGCTTGGCAAGCTCCTCCGCCAGCTCCCTTAGTATTCTTGGATGGATCCCATCTGGTCCCACAGACTTGTTAGTGTACAGGTGGTGTAGCAGGTCACTATTTCCTCCTGGATTACAGGGGGTATATTCTGCTCTCCATTCTTGCCTTCCAGTTCAGGGGGCAGAGAACCCTGAGGATAACTGGTCTCACTATTAAAGACTGAGGNTTTTATTGTTAACATATTTGTAAAAACATTTTTTGTTGTCTCTTACGACGGTGGCCAGATTGAGTTCTAGCTGAGCTTTCGCCTTTCTAATTTCCTCTCTGCATGACCTAACACAATCACTGTACTCCTCCTGAGTTGCCTGTCCTTTCTTCCAAAGACTGTAAACTCTCCTTTTTTCCCTGAGTCCTAGCAAAAGCTCCCTGTTCAGCCAGGCCAGTCATCTTCCCCAGCAGTTTGTCTTGTGGTGCAAGGGAATAGCCTGCTCCTGAGCCTTTAAGATTTGCTTCTTGAAGAATGTCCAGCCTTCCTAGACCCCTTTGCCCTTCAGGACTGTCTCCCAAGGGACTCTCTCAACCAGTGTCCTGAAAAGGCCAAAGTTTGGCCTCCGGAAGTCCATAGTGGTGGTTTTGCTGACCACCATCTTTGTGTGACCAAGAACTGAGAATTTTATCATTTCATGGTTGCTAAGCCCGAGATGGACTCCAACAACTGAAGATGACAATCAGACCACTCTCTGTAGTGGCAGTACTATGACAGTGTCACTAATACCCTTAGAGTTATTAACTCCAAGTGCAAAATACCTCCACTCTGAGTGACATTATAAAAGTAGAAATGTCATGATGCTCCTCTATCCCAGGTTTCCAGATACAACACAAAATGTTACAATCCTTCATTTGAAAGTATCAGGGAGATAGCCTGACTTTATGATTTATGGGTTAGAATTCTGTAAAGCAATCAGGATGCCAACAACACATGGGAAAAATCTCTCCAGCCACATAACAGTCTTCATTATCATCACCATTTTATGCAATGCAATTCAGGCATAAGCACCATGAACAATGAAACAAAGTAGTCCCAAGCAATTTAGAAAAAAAAAAAAAAAAAAAAAAAAAAAACCCAACAAAAAAACCACAGAAACCCCCAAAACACCCCAAAACCATAGTTACAGACAAAGCAAAAAAGCAACCAAACAAACAAAACAAAACAAACCACCAAAATAATCCAGTCTAAAGATCTGGCAGCTAGATGATTGCTGTTTCTATTCCAGGTAGAGCCACTGATTCACTGCATGTGACTTCGACCTCCACCTGCTTCTCTCAAAACTAAAGAAAATTGATACAGTAGAACAACAGCTGAGAACCAGGCAGGAGGAATCAAATACATTTCAGTCACCAGACCCACAGAAACAGAAATAACTCCTACCTAATCTGTATAGAAGCAAATTGGAATAAAATATATTACATATATATGTATGGTAAGGCATTAAAAAAAAAAATCAGTAGCTGTTGTTACAAAGTTAGCCCGACCTCATATTAAGATATATCTAACTACCCTCCTACATTGTTCAGCATCTTCTGGAGCCGAGAAGTCTGGCATTGGTTTGCTGTCTTCACAACTGATTTCTAACTCATAAGCTTTGCTTAACATAAGACCCTGCACAACACAGAATTAACAGTTGTGGTGCTTTTGCTTTTACTGTACACGCTCAGCTAGATCATCCTGTGACTCCAATTCATTTTTTTACATTACTGACCTGCTTGTGTTCTCTTCAACTTTCTGTGCAGTGCTTATAAGATTTCTGGTACTGTTACCGCTTACACAATAGCGTTCAAGACAAAATTTAGCAAACCTCTCCCATCTGCTCCTAAGCTGGCAATCAGTTCAGCTTCACCTGCAGTGCTGTGCACTGACACCACAAGGAATCCTTCTTAGCACTGTGTCATCCTCCTTAGACATTCAGTGCACTTCATGATGGTCTCATAGTTCCCCCCTGCTGAGCTAGCTGGAAATTACAAAGAAAAAAAAAAAAAATTAAGTGCTTCAGAAACAACTATTGTTAGAAAAGAGGCTGCTTTTCAATTATCTTGCTTATAGGTAGCAAGGGAAGTGTGCTTTAATTGATTCTCCACTCTTCCACAATGTTTTGCCTTTACAGGAACTTTAAAGTGCTGCATCCTTCCAACATATCTTTTTCTTAGTTGCTTTACTCCTCACATCACATTCCATGTTGGCGACCCTCAGAGCTGATCTGTGCCCACCCCATTAGGATTCAGTCCTCGGGTCAGTAAGGAGCCATCTCCACATAGTCCACACAAGAACCTGGGAAGTACAATTTCTTCCCAAATGCCCAGTCCCACTCCTGTGTATTGGTGCTTCCAGTCCAAGCTGGCTGAAATATTTTGGAACATAAGATAAAGCTTGACATTTCTTTTCCTTGGAGCGCTTGCTCCACTTGCTTTGCAGAGAGGATGGGGACAGCACTACTTGGGCACAATGTCACAGTCGTCTAACGTTGTCCCACCATTCTCTTTCATACCTGCACATGAACAGACAAGTTTTTGCACAAGTCACAGAAGAAGAATCCTAGAACATCCTCGACTTCAGCACAAAGCAGCATCTATTACCCAGAATATCTTTTCACTGTAGTTGTTAATACATGGACTTGAACACTAACAGGACTCTTCACAGACAGACAGACAGGTATGGACCACCTGGACGAGTTGGGTTTGATTGGGTTTTTTTGGCAAAAACTTGCTTTCAGCTCACTCAGAGAGAAATGTCTAAGACAAAACATGTTTGTGTCTCATTGCTGTCTACATTTGCTATTAAAATTTGTATCTAGACATGGATTAACATATGTTGGTCTGTGGGCTACTAGCCAGTAAGAAGCTTTTCTGTTCCTTTGTTTTCCCATCAGTTGTTCTTTATTCAACCCCAGGCGCTCTCACTGGAGCCAAAATATAAAGGACACTTATTTGCTGCCTGTAAAAATACATGCATACACTGAATACAGTTACTCTATATGCCAGTACACTTGTATTTGTTTACTCCAGCATTCATTACAATGCCATCTTACTTAAGCACATATATCTCCCATGCCATATTTTTCCTGTTCTCCACCCATCCCCTCAAGCATCTTTATGGCAGTACTACCCTCTATATAGAAAAGATTACCAGCTTCAAAAGCAAAATAAAATAGCGTGGGAATAGATATCATGACTTGTTTCCTACAGGGACTAAAAGCAGTTCACTGATTTTTCAGGGAATATGAATTGTACCATGGACATGTTCTGATTCTTAAGCAGATATGCTAATTGCTGACATAAGACAAACATAGTATTAATTTACGCTGTGAGCAATGTTACACTGGTGTATCTCATTGCTACCTCAGATAGTGGGTTATGGCTGGAAGCTTGAAGTGCAGCTGCAAGCTTGAAGTGCAGCTGGGAATGCTATAGTGGTTTTCAAGCTTTCTTACAGGAGCTTCCAGCATGCAGTGAGGATAACAACAAAGTATACGTAAGCCTACCTTACCTGCTACCTTATTTTCCTGCTAGTTTTAGCCAAGTCCACTCCTAATCAGGCAAATCATATTGGTATTTAGTAACATCATCTCTTTTTTCCTATACAAAGAACAGTTGGCACATTCAGGCCTCCCAGGTTAGCAAAGCTCAAGTAAGAGGAAAAGCAGAGGGCAAGGCAGTGGGATATTGATCCAAAGTACAGAAGCCCTTACTCTTCTTCTCCCCAAAAGACAAAGTAGAACACTGAAGATAAAATTGGGATTTTACCCTCCTCTATGTTAAATAATGCCAGGCCAATGGAACACAAATGTCATAAAAAGCCATTTAAATGCCAGCAGCAGTAATAAATACTCCTGCTAAATATTATTACTAAAACACCAAACAAAATACAACAAAATGCATAGTCTGCTGTTGTAACTAAGAAGTGTTTTGCCTTCTGGTTTGCTTTTTCAGTAATGATTGAAGACATTGGATGTAATTCTAATCCCATCACAGTTAAGGGGACTTCTGCCTTGACTGCAAAGAGTAATATTGGATCCCAATACAGTAATGATGAGCGCCTTCATTTCCAACATGTTACTCTTATAAGGAGTTTAATCTTGTTCCTGGCTGTGCTTTAAGCAATAAAGAGCATCATCATTGCAGCTATTCAGACTCCTGCCAGATCCCTGCTCTTTCTGTAAGACACAACTGTGATGCCACATACTTAATTTAATTGTGAAGTTATAAATGCCAACAAGGTTTATGAAATATTTCTCTGGAGAACTATCAGCACATTCGAAAAACAAAAGCGCAAGGCACTTCACTAGCAACTAGAGCTACCAACTGGATCAAACAAAGTAACAATAGCTTGCACAACTTTTTCTCTTACAGAAATCTCGCATCTACAAGTGATTTCCAATTTTTGACAGAAAATGTGATTTCTGCAAAACTGAAGCCTGCTGTGGGAAAATTCTGATCCCATTAAAAGAACCAAACAGCGTCTCTCAGGAAAATAGAAGGCTTTTATTCTATTGTCCTGGAGTCAGGACTTCCTACCTTGTTTCCCCTGACAGAAGTGTAGTTCACAAGAACCATGGCCTCCTGCAAACCAGGCCAGTGCACTGAATAATTTGAGTACATGCTCCTTCCCCTCCTCCTCCCACTACTTTGGACAGAAATGGGGAACTGGAAAACATATACTGCATCAGTCTTCATTGAAAACAAAACCAAAAGGAACACTGAACTATGTCCTTAGAAAGGAAGGCAAATACAATTTATCTATCCACTAGTGAGCACATCCATAACTCCCTGGCTTCCTTGCTTGGCTGGATTGCAGACTTAATAAAGAGATGTAGCTGCCCTGACTTTTTTTAGAGAAGAGCATGAGTAGAACCAGTATTTTCTTCCTCCATAATTTCAGTTAAAATGTTTTCCCCTAATTTCTGTACAGTATCTGGAATTGAGCACCAAGTATATGTGGGACATTATACAGGATTTAAAAATAAAACAAACCACACAAACAAACAAGCAAAAAAAAGCCAACACAAAACACACCAAAAAAACCAACCCCGCATGCAAAAAAACACATCACCATTTGCATTCTCTTATCTTAAAATAGCTCTTTTGCAGGTGAGGGTATAGATCTTCCCTAGGAGTTCCAAGATAGGACAGCTAACTGTTGCTAAACAAACACTAACAGCTTCTTGTGATGCATTAGCATGCTTACAATATATGAATGAGTATGCTTTTTTCAGAATGTGCAAATTCAGCACTTACCATTGTCTCAAAACTCTGCCCTTCCCATTCTTGTTAATATCAGATAAACACATAAAATAGTCTTCCCAATAACAGCTTGCAGTCACAGCAGGTTTTACATATATTACTGTTCTATGTTTATGGCCTTATAGCAGTCAATATTAGTATTCTGATCATCAATACATATTTAATTTTAAATTGCAATTTCAGTTATGTTTGTCTTGATTAATTTATACTATATTTGAATTGTATTGCATCTCATTTTCTGTGATGCTGCCAGATATTTGATTATTGGATGGTTCCCAAGGATATAATTTAAATTTAAGACTGTTTGGGTGTACAGTATGCATCCCACAATTATCAATATACACTTTTATCTATTAAAAGTATGACATTGATATGTTTCATATACTTGTTTTACTACACAGTGCCTTCATGTGCAGACTCATCTAGAGATCTAACATTTGATATTGAATTGACCTAGAACAGCTAAATATTCACAAAATATTCTTCCTTTACTAACTTTTGCTAACAACTGCATCCATATTGTTAATTTTTAGCTGGTAAGACTTTTGGAGTGTGCTTTGATATTTGGTTATTACTTAAATATATCACAATGTGCTAAGCTGTTTTTCAATACGTGAAATGATAACAAAACTTAGATTGAGGCCACCTTGCAAAGAGGAAAAAACACAGAAGGTCTTTTAGATGATAAAGCTGAACATTGCAAGTTAAAAGATTCCCTATTTTCCCCTTAAAACATCTATGTCTGGAATTTGTGAAAGGCGAAGCAACTGCCAGTACCAGTTCTGTGTCTCCCAAAAGGTTAGATTATAATATAACAATGTATTACACAATATATTCTGCTGTGCTGAACTGGTAAACCACACAGTGGAAATTGCCAGCAAGTCCAAATTATCTAGCTATTTCAGTGCATCTCTACTGTTTCAGAGAGCTACAGAGGTTTATCAGGAAAGAAAAATTCCATTATTTCCCTTACATCATCTATACATATTGCACAAAAAAGATTAGGGAACTGAAAAAATAGAAATAAAAAGGAAACTTAGCATTGTATGGGAACCCTCCAGTCTATTACTTACTGGAACTGTAAATTGTTCTTCTAACTTCAAGTACAATATGTATCAGTGGTCCATGCATTCTCTTTAG
>VYZV01045338.1:96975-110293 GCA_013401275.1 Pandion haliaetus
TCACATTAAAAAAAAAAATCAATACACATCAACACAAATTTGGCATTGGTGCTCAGACATTTACCACTAGGAAGGTTGACTATGCCCTGGAAAAGCAGGGGGGCACTTGTGGAAAGCATAGACAGCTCAGTTAAATCTACTGAAATATCATGATTTTTCAGCAGTATTACAGATTTTTTCTTTTATTATAGGAAGTACAGTTAGCCAAAAAATATTCAGTGTGCTTCTAAAAAAAAAAAAAGTGAAATATTTTTTAAAACAAGTCATTTAAAAGAACAGTTATCTGCAGAAATAGATTATCTTTTTTAATTTTACATTGGGCCCTGCTTTTTTAACTCATGATTAGAAATTCTTAAATACAAAAGTTAAATGTAGTCTGATTTATTTTCATATCTAGACTGATGCTTGAGATCTTGGGAAGCTGTCCGAAAAAGCTAAAACAATTCTTCAGCCAATTACCACTATAGATATGAAAGATTCAGAAATTATTCACACACTCTAGACCTTGAAACGACAAAAATCCCAGCAAATTTTACAGGGTGGAAGGCAAGTAATCATTAAATCCTCACTTCACTCACAGCACTGTAAAAATATAAAAAATAATACAAAAGCCTCCAAGAGGCAGCTAGCCATGTGGTTTGCTGGCATTTCATTCTTCACTGATAAAATATGAGAAAGGTAAGGCTGTATTCCATTGAAAAAAAAACAGAAAATGCATAACAACTATATAATTTGGGTTATTATAGCTCAGATACCATTTTCTTTTCATTAACATAACCTTTAACTATGGTTTTTAAAATAAGACTTGACTGCAACAGGGACTCCTACAATCGTGATATATAACTCTTCATCTTCCTCATTAAAACATCGAATAAGTATGGAAAAAAATAGATAATTCTTTCTGACTTAAGAAACACTGAGATTCCTTTAGTATGAAACTTGGATTTTTCTTCTCCCCATTAACACTTGTTGGCTTGCCACATACTTCTACATAGGATAGCACAATTTCAGGGCAGAGGATCACTCTCTCTACCATAGTGTTACCAACAGCAGTATTCTGTATATAGCACAGCTGGATGAAATAAAATTTCTAAAGCAGACTATGATGCTAAAAATAGCAAACTTATTTTTTTCTAGTAGCCACAGCCAAGAGACAGAATTTTTTTTTTTTTTCCACTTGATCACATCCTTTAAAGATCTCTTGTAGCTTATCTTGGCTATTTTTCTCTCTTGGTTGAGCTTTGAGAACCATCACATAGGCACCACTCTCAATTGTTAGCTTTTTCCCAGGACAGCATGACCATTCTACAAAAACAGCTGTAAGACCCTAGTGAAAATATAAAGGCAAGCAGAAATGAAAAAAGATAATTATGTATAATTGGAATTTCTATTCTAATCTGTGCTGCAGACTGCATAGACTCAGCTGACTCAGGCAGAACATGTAGCAGATACCAAGTGAAGCACTGAGCACTGAGGATTTAACTTGTGCCAGCCATGTATGAAAGCTTTTCTACCTAAAGTTGCTTGAAATAGGACAGGCTAGAAAACAGATACAACATATGAAAACTGCACCAGAATAGTTTGGGTTTGGGTTTTTCTTTTTGGTCTTTCTCACCCAATTCCAATCTGGTCTATGGGTCTGTATATGTGTAAGAGGAAAAAAGGAGAGTGATTTAACTTCTCTAAGCGTCTGCTTCTAACCCAACTTTATTCAAATTGTACATTCAAAAAACTTGCCTCCATGGGGTTCAAGCTTCTCCATACCACTATTTAAATTATAAATCACCTATTTAGCAGAGCACAGCANATGGGTACTTATCATCTTGCAGGCCTAGACAAGGGCATACCTATGAAATCCTTGCAAATCAGTGCTCAGAATGGATGTAATTGTCCCATTGTATATGACACCTGATCATCAAGTCATGACATTTCCTCCATACAAAACAACTACTACAGGCCCAGGGCAAGGAATAACAGTATTTTCATTAACTTCTTTTACTGATGATAAGTCTATAGTTTATAGCTCTGCTAGATGCAACATTTCAGGCAGAAAGTCTTTTTGAAAGGTGACATCTGCTTTGATTTCATTGCAATGATACAGTCTCAAAAAGCCACTGAAAATGGAGAGTGCAAATCACATCAGACGGCTTTTATGCTCTCTATTTCTTCAAAAAGTCCGGGCTAGGATTTCCAAGGATGACAGAGGTAAGGCTTTCCCTCACGTAAAAGAAAAATCTTACCCCTGACCAATTTTTTCAATAATTTCTATAATTTTGCTGCACTTCTACTGTAAAAATGCATGACAAAATGACCTGCCACTTGAAAAGCAAGCTGGGGGAGGAGATGAGGCATAGAAAACTAATAGTCCACATACTGCTGTTCCAGTCATCTTTTAAGAACTCCATCAGCTACAAAGTACATGGGCTTTTCTACTTTAAAAAAACTGACTACCTTTAAAATCACCAAATTTCCAGAAAGACAGACACGAGAGAGTAAATCAGATGAGAAACCTTTTAGAACAAGTTCTTTTCAGACTAAGTAAAAGCTGAAGGATTGTGTAAATGGCATTTCACCTAAGCTACAACACGATAGTCAAGAGAAAATGTTCATATCCTATGCAGTAATATCTGATTGCCAAGGACAGAAAGCACCACATTCCCCAGGCTGAGGCGAGATGTGCCCAGCTATCTAAGGTCATTACATCTGGCAACTCCAGCAGGTGCAGAATGGGAAGTTGTCCATTATACTTTCTGAGGTCATATTTGCTGTTTCTCAGGAGGTCTAGGGACTGCTGGCCTTTCTGGATTGTGGTGGGAACCTTTCAGGATGAAGGGAGGGAATATCAAAAGAGTGTCCTCAATGGTATGCAATGCTATTTGGCTGAGGTCAGCTAAACTGTGCTCTTTTCACATTAAAAAAAAAAAAAAACTATCAAAAAATGTGCAAATGTGATCCACAGACTGAAGACCCAAATGTACCATGTATTCCTTCTGGCTCAAGAGGTTTTGAAAGCCTGTGGCAGTCACTGCCATTGGTGAGTAGCGTGAAGTTCGACAGAAACACAAACAGGGCAAGACTTATGATCATGGTTAATGACAACATCATCTTAACCATCCGTAAACTTCCCGTTGCTACTGATACTCAGTTACTGAGAGTTATCTAAAAATAAACTTCTGTTAAGTTAATCAGTATGCAAAATACAAAAAGCCCTTCTTATTTCTTCCCTAGGACTATACCCTGACCATGTACTTCCAGCAGTCCTGGAGGGATAAAAGGCTCTCTTATTCTGGAATACCTTTGAACCTAACTCTGGACAACAGAGTGGCTGACCAGCTCTGGGTGCCGGATACATATTTCCAAAATGACAAGAAATCATTTGTCCATGGGGTGACAGTGAAAAACCGAATGATTCGACTCCATCCAGATGGGACAGTCCTTTATGGCCTACGGTACGTTGGGTTTTTTAATCAGCTATGTGGCTGTCCTGGCAGAACACAAGTCGTGATTGGTAAGTGCAGGTAGTACCAATCCTTTTTGCTCGTTTCTCAGGGCAGCTTTATGAGTCAGCAAATACTCCATCTAGACCACCACAATACACCCAAGGATGTTCTGCAGGGCATCAAAACTACCTTTAATAGCTATAGCCATAACTAACAAAGCCTAATGCCTCCATTTCTTTCAGTTCCTCTCAGCATGTTAACACTACTGATGAGTTCTTTATTATAGTTCTCACCTGGTAATCAATCACAGCTTAGACAAATGCTTCCTTCTGAAATTTCTCCAGCAGTTCTTTAGAACAATGTAAAATATAAAATTTGGAGTCATCTGAAGAAACATGACCAACATTTGGTAGGGAATAAAAAAGAAGACATTGGTAAATTTACATGAATTATTTAAAGACTATCTATATGTCTGAGTACAGGTTTTGTTTAATCTGCCTTGGTTTATCACTGCCTCTTCACACCACAACTACTTCATATAGTGCAACCTATATTCCCCCTGTAGATAAGAATATATTTTAAAATCTGAACAGGCACAATCTAATGATAAAGTACACAAATGTAAAATTAAAACTAAATCAAGTTACTTGTTATGTTGAGATTGCTGCAGAGCCTGAGCATAAGGCTTTGCATTATTTTTAAAGTTAAGGTAGCTTTGCTTGGGAAAAAAAAAAACAAAAACATTGCCTGCCTGAAACAACCTTTGATAACTCTTACCATCCAACAGTGAAAATAATGTCAGGAGAACATAAACCTGAAAGCATACTTCAGTTTATCAGAAAAAAGTCTTAATGCATAAAACCTAGCTGAAATACCTCAAAATTGTACCCAAGATAGGATTGGAAAAAACAACAACAACAAATAAAAAAACAATAAAAAACCAAACTGCTGCAGCAATTCAAAATGAAAATAATATTTGGGGAAAGATAACTTAAGAGCTTACTGAAAATAAAAGTTTGAAGTGACCTCTTAGCTTATAAAAACATAACCTTTTAAAACACAACACTACCCATGCACTCAGAGAAAGCCTTCCAAACCATCAATTCAAGCTTCACAAGAAACAAAAAATCATTTAAAAATTATTATTTTGGTTCATTGTAACTTTTCTCTTGAACTTGTCAGATTTGCAGGCAGTGCACCAGTTGCTACCAACAACCACACAGGCACTCCGATACAGCCAGATCTGTTCTGGTACAGAAAAACTGCTACTTCAGTTGTGAAAAAGAAAACAAGGAACCCATGAGGAAATAGCTGATAGACTACAGGCTGTCATTATTGTCTGCTAAGCAGAGCATTTAAAAAATACATCTTTCCCATTTCCTTCAGACGTCCTATAGTTCATTTCAATCAACTGACTCCTGAAAATCAGCTTAGTGGGGCAGTTACAATTAGAGGACTTTTTGGCCTGAGAACTTTTCAAAATATTCCTTTCTTTTTTTAAGGCCAGGAACTAAATTTATTTACATTCCAGGTTTTGCAAAGTGGCAAGAATGTTCATTAGAGCTGAGTAGTCCCTCACAAGCAGTTGTATACAGTATAAACTACACCTAGAAAAATGTATGCCATGCACGTGCTTCCACACACATGCCATATGTCTGGTATCGATAACTTGTCTTCTGCAGAAATAGCAAAAGAAGCTGTGACACATCTGGTGAACCTGCTGCAAGTCCTCTCACGTGCTTCACCCACAAAGCACTAGCCTGGCCAAGAAGCTGTGACCTTGCCCGAGCGTAATGTCTGTTCTCTCCCTCTCAGAGGTGGTCAGGCAAACCTCCAGAGCAACAGCAAAGATGGTCACCTTCACGTAACAACATTGCTAGTTCATATGAATAAATAACCGTTCACGTTTGAATGGTTAAGCAGCAGCTCTGCAACATAATACCCCATCTAATACCTCACTGCTGTCAGTAGCAAAACCAAAAACCAAATAAACAGAAAAAAACCCACACTAATATAAAGGGCAACCTATATTCACACACTTGCAGTCTCATACTGCACGAATCCCTTCTCCTCCCTCACCCCTGCCACATGCCCTTAACACACACTGGCACAGGCGCAACCTGGGACTCTCCCAGGTTTCTGGACTTCTCCGCCTTCTCACCCCAGCGAAGGCAGCAGGGGCTCCGGGTGCAGCAGGGCCAAGTATTGCCCGATGTGCCCATATCCACCGACAGCATTGTCGTCACCAACCACATGCAGGAAGAGATGCTCAGCTGTCAGATATTTTTCACATGTGCCATGTTTTCTCCAAGGACAAGGCAGCTGTTTAGACACATCTCGTGAGCAGACTTTGGTCTGCCAGCTGCCACTGAAAACACATGTAGTGTCGCCATCCCACAGGAAAGACTGATCAAAGACAAAGATAACAAATGAGCAGAAGAAAGAATGAAGTTAAGAGACATTGAAACAGGTTTCATACAACAGCTGGCAGTTATTGCACTAAGTTTGCACCTATTAGGGGTCGCTTCCCTCATGGTAATAAATGTGCTTCTGTCAGCCTATAGATGACCTTTAGATCATACAAACAGCAGTTTCTTCATATACCAGATGACACATATGCCTCATAAATAGTAAAACACGAGAAAACACTGCAGAAAATGTTCTTCAGTAAAATTCAGCATTGCCCGTTAGAAATTTGAGTACAGCTCCAATCTTAGTCTCACAAGTAGAGAAGAAACTTTGCAACATATTAGCTTGCATTTAGCTTCTCTGCAGTAGAGAGCATGAAGACAATGTCACAGTCATGGCTTAACCCCAGCTGGCAACTAAGCACCATGCAACATCTTGCTCACTCCTTCCCCCTGGTGGGATGGGGAGGAGAATAAAAAAAAAGCAAAACTCATGGGTTGAGATAAGAACAGTTTAATAATTGAAATAAAATAAAAATATAATAATAGTAATGAAAAGGAAGATAACAACAAGAGAGAGAAATAAAACCCAAGAAAAGACAAGTGATGCACAATGCAATTGCTCATCACCCGCTGACCGATGCCTGAGCAGCAATCCACCCCTCCCAGCCAACTCCCCCCAGTTTATATACTGAGCATAATGTTCTATGGTACAGACTATCCCCTTGGCTAGTTCTGGTCAGGCGTCCTGGCTATGCTCCCTCCCAGCTTCTCACACACCTCCTCACTGTCAGAGCATGGGAAACTAAGAAGTCCTTGACTTAAGATAAGCACTACTTAGCAACAACTAAAACATCAGTGTTTTATCAACATTAGTCTCATACTAAATCCAAAACACAGCACTGTACCAGCTACTAGGAGGAAAATTGACTCTATCCCAGCTGAAACCAGGACAATCACCAAACCTCTCACACAGGAGCTGTGACCTGTGAGTTTCATTTTCATTCCTGAAGACAGAGCATTGGTCTGGCGTGACTTGAACAAGACAGACAACACCAATTACACCACAGACCAGGGTCTGAGTTCCCAACAAATTAGGCAGGGCCTTAAACCATCTCTCAAAGATGATTTAAATGCTTGCTTTCCCCCATGCCTCCTATTCCCTACACAAATTTTCTATTTTCAGTCCAGAGTTAAATGTTTCTTTTCAGGCTCAGATATGAAATTTTACTGGCTTCTTTAAACAGGAATTGGAACAATCACAGCAGCTCTAAATAACCTACTTCACTTGCATCCATGTACTCGGCAGTTTGGCATTGATGCACTGTTCAGTCCCAACAAAGTTGAGGAAAAATAAAACAAGGTTAATCATCTGGCTTTACAGATGAATAAACAAGGGAAACATGCACTGAATACACTGAACTGGGTTTAGATCATATAACAAAGTATTATCACTTTAGTATGTCTCCATTATAGTATTATTTCTATGATGAAAAACGCAGTCTCTTTAGCTATTTTTTCCTGTAACTTTCAGCTGTTATATCCCCACAGTTTAAAGAACGATGTGTGCACATAAACTTGTGCAGGCACAGAATAGTCCCAAAATTGTGTATTGCTGTTATGTCTCTTACTGCAAATGCTACTTCTGTTAATTATTCACAGTAGTGAATAACGTGTAACATTACTAACCAAGCAAGTCTTTCATCCTATCGCCCAAGAAACTAAACACACATAAACGTATTTAACTCCACGTTAGTATTTCCACTGAATTCCATTTCAAATATGCTAGGGAAGTTGAGTGCCACTGTTAAGCATTATGTATCTGAAGTGCATGATTCTTCAGTTTCTATCAAGTACTCCCACCAGCAGCTATTATTATTTTCTGTGATGTAGCCACCTGCTTCCTAAGAAAAACAATCCCCTTGAGTCAATGTGCAAACCTGCACCACTGAGGCTGGTGTCTGAGACAGCTCTAGCCTGGTCACAGTACAGCTGGTGAAATACTGGATTCTTCTTTATTTTTTCCCCATTTTTAATAAGTCATCAGATCCCATTAGCTAGAACCCTTTTGGCACTAACAGTGTCTCTCGTTCACTTTTATTGCCTTTTCAGGCAAGATTCTCTAGAAATCTCTCCCAAAGCTCTAGATTCTCAATCCAACACATGCTGTTGTTTCTTTTGCTTGTCCTTTCTCCCCCTTTCCTGAGTATCATCCTAGACATGTAATTGGTCTTTAAGACATTTAAGGAAACACTATTAATTTATTGTATTGAATTCCATATTCAAATTCTTATGTCCTGATGGTAAGAATGGAGGCTCTGATTTAAATCATCCTTTCCTAGTATTTTTATGCCACCTCTTAATTCTTCTTAGCATTTCACTAGCAGAACAATGACAACTTGTTGCTTCCAAGACATCTGTTCTGTTATCATGACATTGCCTCAAAACAAACATCAGCAGAATTTCATCTGGTGTGGTGAAGGCAGCATATCCTTCAAAAGTATTAGTTTTTGAAAAGTGCAACATACCGTCAGTGATACCTTTACACAGATTTCCCTCCCTTCTGATGTTCAGACACAAACCCGTCTTTCATTAGAGCAGATCTTCATTTATTTCAAAGCAGGGGGACTGAACATGTTGTGACAAGGGCACAAAGATCTGGCTTGGAGCACCAAAAACTTTTGGGTTTAGTGAGACCACACATTTTTATATTGCTGCAGCAAAGGATGCCACTTTCCTAGGCACTGCTACAGCTGCAAGGGGACAGGGGGAAGGCTGATATTTGCCTTCAACATAAGGACTTACTTCATGACTTTTTTACACAAAGAAGGTCTTCTGTGATGTAAACAGACACATCCATCTGCCTTCAATGAATGAACAAATTTGAACTGACCCATGCAACATTGGATTTACTAACCACTTATTCATGCAATATCCATGGAAGCCCATCTAGCATATCCTAAAGGTGGAATACAAGAAAAGCTATATTTAAATGCAGAATGCTTTGTTTTTAAATATAATCTTACAAGTAAATTTCTTGACTGTCTGTATTTTGGTGACATACCCAAGAGTGTTACTAAAGAAATTTGCTAGCCAGGAGCTTACGTCTTCTAGCGCAGTGATATTTCACTGCTTTGTGGATTGGTTTTGTATTGCCATGATTTGGGGCTACAGAGTTCTGGTTTTCCTCCAAATCCTTCATTAATTTTATTAGAGAGTCAGTTATTGGGTCCTTTTAAGGACATCCCATCATGGCAACAAGCAGCCTACTTACACTAGTACTCAATAGATTGTCCTCACCTGTGTTACTAAATATCTCCAGCCAAAAAAAAAACTGCAGTCATTCTAAATGATAAAAAATTATGTCCTCTAACCGAAATAGAAAGCTACTTTCTATTTCGCTCTACAGAAGAATACAGAACAACTTATAAAGTATTCTTCTATCAGGTGATAGAGTAGTTTTGAAAATGATACAAAAAGCCATTTCTTCCATGTACCAATGGCAAAAGATTTAACAGCAAGCATCTTAAAAAAAAACAGTAGTGTTATGCCGGAGTAAAGAATCCAAGGAAAAGCAAGACATTAGATCACAGCTGACACAAAAAGCTTTACTTTCTCCTACTTAGTGTTTCCTATATGGTTAGCTGGTATTAAGGCTCACAAGAACTAATCTGGGACTTCCTTTATATTTTTGAAACCTGAATATATACAAGAACTTAGCAAAAATAAGTCAATCAAATATTTGTCATTTCTTCCACCTCCCAAAACGTGTCAGTCTCTGAGGGTCAGTTTTCAGGATTCACAGGCAAATTAATACATTCCCCACTATACTCCTATTAGGAAGGGGTAGGGACAAGGAGGGCAGTTCACGTGTACATTGTGGATGCCAGTTCAGCCCGCCGCAGGTCTCACTTGGCCTGCTGCAAACTTTCTTCCAACAGACTACCCTTAAGCAAGCAAACGTGCCTGATGGGCAGCCAGCATGGCCCCTAATCACAGGGGATGCACTGCTAGGAGTGTTTGTTTAACTCAGAAGGAAGAAGGAGAGGAAGAGGACATGGCGAATTGATCCTGAGGCAGATGGATTTTCCTCTTTGTCCCTCCTGCTGCTTGCGGACTGTTTGAATTGTCTCTGCCCCTCTGTCAATCCTACTGTCACCTCCTCTTCCTAGTCCATAACACAGTCCTTGGGCATGGCATGGCTGGTGCAAGGAGATGAGTGAGCAATGAGCAGTGCCTAAACCTATGGGGAAAAAGCAGTTGGCACCAACAGTCTATGCACAGAAGACAGCATGCATGGCCAAACTACAGCTGCATTTATTAACCAGGCTTCAGTACATGTATGCCATGGTTTCGGTTTCAGCTCAGCCAGTAACAAAGCACCACGAAGCCTCTCGCTCACCCCCCACCCCCGCCCCGGCCACCTTGGGATGAGGAGAAAATACAAAGGCAGGCTCGTGGGTCGAGACAAGGACTGGGAGGGATCACTCCCCACTTATGGTCACGGGCAAAAGACAGGCTCAACTTGGGGAAGAAACAAAATCAATTTAATTGACTACTAATCAAATCAAAACCAAAGATATTAGGAAGGGAAACCAAACATCAGAACAACCTCTCCCCACCCCTCCCGCCTTCCCAGCTCAGCTCCATCCCCGGTTCTTTCTACCTCCTCCCCCCAGCGGCACAGGGGAACAGGGGATGGGGGTTGAGTCAGCTCGCCACACGTCGTCTCTGCCGCTCCTTTCCTCAGGGGGAACATTCCTCACTCGTCCCCTGTTCCACCGTGGGGTCCCTCCCACGGGAGACAGTCCTTCATGAAATTCTCCAACGTGGGTCCTTTCCGCGGGCTGCAGTTCCTCACAAACTTCCCTGGCGCGGGTTCTCTCCACGGGCTTCAGCTCTTCCTGAACTTCCCTGGCGCGGGTCCTTTCCGCGGGCTGCTCTCCAGTCACACACTGCTCCAGCGCAGATTTTACCATGGAGTTACAGCCATCTTCGGGAGCCTCCGCTCCACCGTTCACCTCCCTGGGCTGCAGGGGGACAGCCTGCCGTCTCCCCACGGGCTGCAGGGCCATCAGCCTCCTCAGGCTCCCCTCCTCCCCCTCCTTCTTCACTGACCTCAGTATCTGCAGAGGTGTTCCTCTCACGTTCCAACCCCCACACTCTGCCTCTTCCCCTTCTTAAATATGTTCACCCAGAGGCGCTCTCACCGTCACTAATGGGATCGGCCTGGGCCAGAGGTGGGTCCGACTTGGAGCCAGGGGATCTTCTAGCAGCCTCTTATAGGAGCCACCTCTGCAGCCCCCTCCCCCACTACCAAAGAAAACCGCACCACACAAACCCATAACAGTGTAGGAGTTGGCGGTTACCAGAGGGAAAAAAGCACCAAAGTTCACTTACAATCTCTCATGCTTGAGCAAGGACTCCTCCATCCTGCACGTTCATAATGTCAAAATGGAGAACAACTGTATTTGCCGGAGAGCTGCAGCACCATCAATACGTGATGTTGCCATAAGCTACAACGCATTTTCAGGATTGTTCTTACCATGCGCAAAACTGGTTAATTTGACAGAGTCTGTCCTGGGTCACTTCCCACACACTGCAGTTAATTTGACAGAGATGGCAAACTGGTTTGTATAATACACTCAGAGAGAAAATATAAATATATTTTATCATCTCAATACAGCTACAGTCTGCAATTTACTGCATGAAGAACAGTAGCACTCAAGCACGCACCGGCATACCAAGATATAGCTTACTTTTCACACAGAAGCTGAGGGATATGCTCGTCTAAATACTGCTGAAAGCACAAGAAGGCAGTACAGGTATAATCTGTCTCATAGCTCTGTGGAAGAATGGTGAAGGAATGCCAGGGAATGAGACACTCTCAGCATCACTCATTTTTAGTGAATGAACAAATCTAACTGAAAAACAGTTATATGCTGTAGTTGAGGAGAAAAAATATGGAACAGGATAAAAGAATCCTGCAGAAACTGTATTTGTTCACTTTGTCCTTCAGACAGAAGGAGAGCTGTAATTATATTCAGACACCAAACAAAAAAAAATAGCAAGAATAAAGGAACTGTAACGTAGCCACTCCTAAGCTCACGACAAACAACCACTGCATTACTCGAGTTCAAATAAAAAGTACTTTTTGATTATTTTTATTGTAATGGTTGTCTCCTCCCCAGGCTGGTTGTCCCCTGCAGCCATCTAACTTGCTAGCAGCAGGCAATGCGGCAGTAGCAGCACAAAGCTCTACTTGTCCACTGGGCTTGTTACATTCAGAAACATTTTTTTCATGGCCAGCCAGACTTTTCTCCAGCTTAGAAGTTGAAACCCACATTCACGCTCCCCAACAGCTTAGATGCACTGTCCTCTCCAGGTGTGAACACTTCTCCCCAAACCTGCCTCCTTCAGCTCCTCCCAGGACTCTTCATGCCCAGCCTGCGGTTTCTTATTCCCCAACTTAATGTACAAAGATTGGAAGGGACAGAGTTCTACAGGATGATAAATCAGTGGGGGACCAGCACATTTAGTCCATTCCACTACATGAAGCTCAATTCATCATTGTTTTACTTCTCCAGTGTTTAGCTGGGCCCTGGAGGGAAACTGTGTACCATGTTGCTCTAGACCCATCCCCAGAGGCTGCTGTGTACTTCACTGCTTAATGCCATGGCTGGAAATTGAAGATACAACCTCAGTTCAGGCACCTCCTCGCTCTGGAGTGGTTGGATTTGTAACCTTTATGCTATGTCCATGTAATGCCATATATACAGTGAAATGCAATCTCACTACTACTTTCCTCACGTGTTTGCTATACATCATGTAACATACCAATCAACAAAGGGTTTTATCATTTCTTTAACATCGTTTGATGAGGAATACCTGAGACCAAGATCATTGTAGTAATTTATAACTGAAAACACGCAGCCAAAACTGAGGAAATTCAAGACAAAAGTGAGTACAGCCCTTAAAACTTACAGGGCCTCATTTATGTAGACCTTCACTACTGCAGGTAAACCAGAAAACCTGCAGCTGCTTATGGGCTTCTATGTGCAAACCAAAAATGCTGCTTCCAAAACACTGAAGTTGTATTCAGTGCCAAGCCCAAAACGGAGCCCACAGACTTATTAAAATGAAGTTGTAAATTGGTAGTTAACAAACAGCACAAATGGAAATGGAAGATTGAAGAGTGTAAGAAAAAAGAAGACACAGCTAGGATCCTCTCCAGCTGCCAGGGCAGGGTAAGAAGTCCCAGGCGTAACTCAAAGACGGGCTTGCTGTCTTCCTTTAGCACGAATGGCCCCACAAACAGCCGGGGGAAGCCACTGGCTGCCCATCCCCAAAAGAGGTGCTCTCCTTGTCACTGACAGCATGCAAACCGAAATCCCTCCAGTGGCATGCACAGCAACTCCCCCCCCCGACTCCCAGTAAACAGCAGATGTGGCAGAAACATGCAGCTCGGGG
>VYZV01045338.1:122050-151525 GCA_013401275.1 Pandion haliaetus
AGAATCAGTCTTGGGCCACATGCAATGAAAACATTCATTTCTTCTACGATTTATCTTGTTTTCCAGTTAAGATCCATCAACAGGGCATGATCATCAATCAGTTTTCTACACAAAAATCACACCAGTGTTCCTCCTGAGTCAGGGCTATGCAAAAAAGCAATCTAATTTCTTTGTTCATGCTTTACACTGCCAATGGTGTCAATACTTTGGCAAAAGCAGAGATCCTCTCATTAAGTTCCTAGTATGGCATTTTCATTTTACTTTCAGTTCTCCAATTAAATCAGTCACCGCACATGGTAGATAAACTGCAGCAGCTCAGCTTCTTCAGATGCACTCGTTTCCTCACAACATATGTATCAAGACATAATTACGCTGCCAGCTTCATTGACTGGAATTATTAGTTTTCACATTCAGCTACCTATCTGGAACAAATGAGCTGTGCTTACTGTCTGGTCAGGATGGGACAACACAGTAAAACAGTGAATACCAAGGACCCAAGAAAAACCTTCAGGAAACAATCACACTTTACATTAAGAATTGCTTGAGTGGTCTGTAAAAGCTTGATAATTTAGCATCTTCTCTATAAGTGGTAAAAGCATATTTTAATGAGTATTAGGTCTTACAGTCAGTTACAAACATAAAGCAGTACAATGCCATACGGTAAGAAGCCATTACTGCTGCTATTGCAATCTTTCATAGGTGATACATGTCATTAATAGATTTCATAGATGTGGAAGCCTCTTTTCCTTTGCATCAGGGTTTCCACCTGCCTCTTACCTTTACTTCTTTTCTCCACAGGACCCCTGTAGAAAATGCTGCCTTCCCTCTCTGTTACACTCTCCTAGGAGCACGGACTGTATTTTCAAACAATATAGGACCATGAAGTCCTAAAAATCTCAAGTCAAATTTCTCTGCAATTGATTATTTACTAATTTCCTCTTCCTCACAGCTAAAAAAGAAGCAGGGCTCACCTACCATCAGCAAAAAAACTAGCATTTCACATCTTAAACAGACACTAAGCCTGGTCAGACACCCATTTCCACAAAATCCACAGAAATTTAACACTTACTTGCATTTGCTACCTTTTTTTTTTTTTCCCCCCAAGGCAGCTCTCCACTCAGTTCATGGTTCCAGAAGAAGCTAGATATCGAGCCAGACACAACCAACAAAAAGAGACAAGTACCTCCCCAAGTGCTCCCAATTCCTCTCTCAGAGCCCTGCCCTTTCTGCTGGCCTACACAGGTGTTGTGAACCAACAGTAAGGGCTGACAACCTGTTTTCTAGTAATAGTAACTGTTTAACAGAGAGTCAGAGGACACGCCAAGTTCAAAATCATTCTATTTCTCACGTTTCACAAAATCATTAAAGGATTGAGCTTCTCAACTATGAGTTTCCATGCCACCCATGAAAGCTTGTAACACCTCATTCTCTTCATTTAAAACCACTAGATCTCTATGTTTCTCAGCCAGGTTTGTGTACTACTGAAGACACTGGTTTGGCCCATTTTTCCAGTGCATAGGCAAATCTGAAACCACTGGAAAAGGAGCAGACTTGCCCATCTTGGAAAATCCAACAGGCCAGGCATCAGAAGAAGGCAAGAGGGATGAAAGCAAGGAATTGTTTTAATCCTTGCTTCTGTACATTTCCTCCCCTGACTGCAGGTTTCTGTTTGAGATGCACTGAGATGAGTAATGCTGACATGTAGAAGCTACATGAGAAGTCACAGTTCCTGAAGGGTCACACAGCACCTACAGGGAAATGACAGCACTCTCTTCCAGCCTCATCCCTGCTTCCAAAATCCAGGAAGATCTTCCTTGGTTACAAGGAAGTTAGATAGCGATGGGTCAAATGAAGAATGTCTGATCCCAGAAACAATCTTTTTTGCCAGTCATTTTGACCAAGAACATCCTGAAGCCTTCCAATTACCAACCAGGCTGGGTGTGGAAGATGTTGCCCAGATTCCTCTTCTGCCAAAGAAGGGGAGACATCTGAACATGTGCATGTCTGTCTTTCACACACACGCAATACATATCTTGGTGTCTGGTTTGGTTTTATTTTGGAATAAAAAAAAAAAAAAAGACAAACATCCCAAAACATGAAGATACCAAATGACACTAAACATCATTGATGCCATCTAGCACACCTCTATTCCCTCGAGCAGGAGGTTTCAGTCTGTGGATATTATCTGCAGCTAGGAACTTCAGTAGTAACATCACTCTTCTTGCATTTAGTCACTTTTGGAAGGTGTGCGTAGAAATACTGGAAAAGTTACAGATTTAGCACCATTTTTTTAATTAAAACCAGACTGAAAACCAGCTATCTGACTTTACTTCTCTCTTGGACCTTCCTTTATGCTAAGTACTTCCCATCTGGCTCACTCCCTTTTTCTTTTTGGCTTGCAACATACTTGTGCTGTCAAACTAAATTACTTTTTGCAGTAAATTTCAGCTCCAACTCTAAGGCACTTTTTATTGAAGTATCTTGTTTGCCCTGGTATTGTTATAGTTCTCTTGGGATTTATATTATAAAATTTATTTTCATGGGTTTATAGCTGTGCAGTAAAAATTCTCATTGCACTGAAATTTGGCTTACAAGCATCAAAGAAAGAGAGCTTTTTGCTAATATTTAAAGAGTTGCATTGTAACATTTTAGTGATTTTTTTAATATTTCTAGCTCTTTACAAGCAAGTCGTTCATCTTCACTCTACTTTGAATTATATCTGATACACTGTATTGAACAGAAAAGATCTTACATTATCTATAAAAAGAATGTATCTGGCTTAAGGTTTTGATTTTAGAAGTTTCTAATTCAGTCAAAGCAAAATGTTTCCTTACAGACCTTTTCTCCCACTACCTCTCTCCCCACATTCCTCTGCATCAGGTCTCTCCCTTCCCCACTGGCTCCTACTCCCACCACTGCCCTGGAGCTTCAGGCTCTCCTCCTGAGGAAGGCAGAAGCTGGCAAGCCTATTTGTCCCCATTTGGATCATCTTTTCACCCATCCCTGCTTTGTGATAGTACTATGCAACTGTTCTCTGAAGCAGTGCTCTGGCAGCTAAAAATCACACTATTCAGCAAAGGTTTGTTTCTCTAAGCAAAATAATGATAATTAATTTACTGATAATTACTTTGAGCACCAAGGTAAATCTCCCAAGACAACTGAAATGGGATATCCCCTTCCTCAAAATATTTTAATGCCTACAGCACCCAAGTCAAAGATTATCTAACCTCTGAGACACTTCTACTTGGCACTGACTGTAGAAGTCGATGTTCTATGTGAACAAAATATAAAAGAGTCGGCCAGAATGCATATATAGTATAGAGTTAGAAATCCTGACTTCTTCCCAGGAATCAGACACCCTGAAAGAGTTGAACACCTCCTCGTGTGGATGTTAGTGTGTTAGGTTATGCTTTGCAGGTCTCTACATTCAAAGATCTGGTTCATTGTGAAGATGAGTTCAGGGATGATTATCTGTTGAACTAGTGTTTATGATATACTTGGCTTTCTTTTCCCAACTCCAAAACTTACCTTCAAATCAAGCAGCTGCTACCCCAAATCATATTTTGAAATATGCTGAGCATGACAGCGTAGTGCTAGATTTCAATGTGGATCACTGAATAAACCCAAAGAGAACGTAGTACAGGCAGTGAAGGAGTGTAAGGAATCCTTCCCATCAGGTTCTCACCTCCACACCTGACATGCCATAGTCTAGCCCACCCGCACATTTGTTACTAACAAGCAGCTCTCACTCTGGATTTACAGAGCTTAATACAAGATCTGTTCTTAAGGAGGAATGGCAGTTGAGACAGTAGATTCATGATCTGAAGAGGAGGTTAGCAGCAGGCCCAGCTAAAGGAGACCTTGCTCTCCAGGAGGCAGCTGCTTGCTGGCCCTCCCTCCCTGCAGCGCACAATGCCTTCAACTCTGCCCCACGACTGCTCACAGAAGCATGCTGTGAACAGACTTCTTTTTGACGAGAAATTAACACTTTGTTTTGGGTAACACCACTGTCCCACAGATACCTCTGCTAACACAGTGGAGGAGCCAGCATGCAGCAGCCCAGTGCTCGAGGTGACGGTGGTGAAGTATCCAGACCACCTGCTTGTTGCAGGCAGTTCTTAGGCAGCACACAGTACTGTCCTATAGATCACAGCACCATGATTGCAAGGCATTACAGCTGCAAGCCCTCATCAGAAAACCCATAAGCTTCAAAGTGCTCCAAGCACCTGGGATCCTTAAAGGAAGACCAGCAGTGACCTTTTCCAGTGAACAGCCCTTCATCATTTAAAAAAAAAAAAAAAAAGAGAAAAAAGAAAGCAACTACAGCCTATAAGAGGGAGAAAAAAAAAGAATCAACAGCACATTGATAACAGGTTTCAAATTCAGAGCCAGTTCAGTTTAGCAAAAGGGTATTTACACTTGAATAGATGGTAGCACAAAGCTGATTGTCATACTGTAGTCTTTAATAGTTTGCTCACCCTGAATGGCTGGAATTGCCAGAGATAAAGATACAGCCCTGAAACTCCTCTGCTTTGTAGCACACATTAGTTATTTACACCTGCTCCAATTTGGCACAAAATGCCAGTGACTCAGTCTGACACCATTATAGGCTTGCTTACAGAGGCATAAATGAATCTAAAATGTGCAAGTCCAAGAGCTCTCCTTTTTAATTTCTCATGTCTTGTGACTGTGTATGTGTAAAAAGGAATAAGGGAGTTGTGAATTTTTTTCAGGTATTTTGTGACAGTATCTACATCTCATCTGTCTACATGATTTCATGACTCATGCTTTAAAAAATATATATTACTATACACACTAAAGATGTTACAATGCACTGCACCCACTTCTACTTGCTTTAGTCTGTGGATCCCACAATCTCTACTGACAAAATTTCAGGTCACGTAACTCTGCAGGGCCACTCATATAACTAGAGCTCTAAAGACCAAGCAGTGCCATCACTTGTGCACAGGTGCAAGAGACTAGATCAAATATTTGGGAATAGAAAACATTTCCTGGGCATACAGGAGTGAAATATCATGGATACACATTCCTCTTTTTTAATCAATCTTGCTTTGTACTGCTGTAATTCCTATAGAAGACTGGACTATTTCCACCTATCTGCCATTGCGTATTAGATCCTCTGAAGGAAGTTAGACCTTGCTTCCCTGAGAAGCACTACCCCAAACTCATTTATTGCACCTGCAATCAATCCATGTAAACGTGCTGGGAGAGTTGGTCTCAGAAAGGAAGGATTTGGAGAATGAAAGATAGCCTGAAATGGACAACAAAGTGGTGAGGGGTAAGCCTCTAGTAAAGTTAACTTGGTTAAAGGTCAGAAACTTAAAAATTATGACAAGAGGCCAGACCAAAGGTCCATCTAGCCCATTACCTTGTCCCCAGCACTGACTAAGGGTGGATGTCTTGGGAAGAGCTTAACATGATTTCTGATTTCTTGCTTTAGAATCATAGAGTCATAGAATCATTTAGGTTGGAAAAGACCTTTAAGATCGTCGAGTCCAACCATCAACCATGCCCACTAAACCATGTCCTGAAGTGCCTTGTCTACATGCTTTTTGAATACCTCCATGAACAGCTTCCCCTCACCACCAAGCTACCAGGTACTCTCAGAGAGAACTCATAATTTTTACTAAGTGAAAAAGACACCGTTCACTGCATAGCTTTGTAGGCACAAAACCAATGTAAGAAACTAGTGCCTGGGTTATGTTAAAGAATATTAATTGGAGCAAACAGAAATGACCGCAACAGCAATAGGCACATGCTTACTGCAAGCCAACATCTCCTGCATCAGACCTGGAAACCATCTGGACATACAAAGACACACTCACAAACCATTCTTTCTCTCTTAGATGGCTGTCACACTGTGTGTTAAATCAGTGGCTTGTCCCTGCCTAAGCCAAACTGAATGTATCCCACAGGATTAGGATCTACTGCTGAGATGGACAGGAAACACAATTTAAGAATTGCATTTTGACTCTTCCAGGACTTCTGTCTGAGACAAAGCTCAAGCAGCTTACCAGCAATGGGCTGACCTTGGCAATTCACTGGTGCATAACACTGACAATGGAATAACTTGACAAAATGCATTATGTGCGAGTATTGCCATCATCATCAATACTCTCCTCAGAGATGGTGCCGTTTAACCATCTTTGGGGCCCAGCAGTGAGCCCAGCGGATGAACTGATCCATGTTAAACCAACCTAGCAAGAATAATAATGAACTTGGGCAAATTCTGCCTTAATTGGGTGGGCAGCTGTTATATTGATATGACTGAGGGGAAAAAAGGAATGGGATAAGGAATGTCTTAGGGGAGCTACAGGAGAGCATGGCAGCCCAAGCAGGCAGCTCAATAGCTTTTGAGGAGAACAACATGTGTGAATGGAAAGAGCAGTGGGGACAGTAATGTTTTTATCAATTGGCCCTTCCCAATTTTACTAACATGTATAACTTTTTTTTTAATAGAATTTGACCACACAAGCAATACACAGACTGTTGAACACAGATTTCCCAAGTACACACTACATTATATAAAATACGATACCAAGCTAAATAATGCTAATACTCAAATGTACGTCCTGTAAGTAGGGTCTTCCGAGCACTAGAAGTTGGGCATGTTTGCAGGTTCAGAGCTGACATTTTCTACCAGGGTCAAGCACACAGCCTTTGCTTGGTAATTTACAGTGTTAGCAGGCATGACAACTGTAAACCTTGTATATGGCATGGACAGAGAAAAAAAAATTTATATTAAATGTACATTTTTTCTGCCTTCAAATATACATTTTTTCTGCCTTCCTCTATTCCTTCAATAACTCTTCCTACAAGACATCCCATTAAATCTTAAACATCAAGATTATTCCAAGTTCCAGAAAAATTAGGCCAATTACACCAGGGATATGGGACTGGCTTCTGATGTCAAACAGTTGCTACGGTATTAAGTTCCCTGATACCACTGAAGTATCAGTGGTACTAAAAAAACCCTAAAACATTACTGTCCCCACTGCTCTTTCCATTCACACATGTTGTTCTCCTCAAAAGCTATTGAGCTGCCTGCTTGGGCTGCCATGCTCTCCTGTAGCTCCCCTAAGACATTCCTTATCCCATTCCTTTTTTCCCCTCAGTCATATCAATATAACAGCTGCCCACCCAATTAAGGCAGAATTTGCCCAAGTTCATTATTGTTCTTTCTAGGTTGGTTTAACATGGATCAGTTCATCACACTGATTTAATAAAGCAGTGTTTTACCTGGGATATGAAAGTCTACTTCCAGTGTGTACTAGAGCCCAAGCTCTGCAGTGGTTAAGAGGAGCATGGTTATTCTTTATTTGATTTGAAGATTTTATTTGGCTTTTAAGGAAAAAAAAAAGCCAACTCCATCCCAGTTCATATCTTCATATACATTTATAATTTATGCTCTGTTGACTGAGAGAAAAAGAACAAACATATTAAAATTTGATACCTGTCCTCCAAACAGAGGAAATATTTCATGACAGAATTTGCATTGTTTAGCTCTGATCATCTCCACATTTAGTTGTCATTGCTGTCTTAAATATCACTTCTATTTCTTCTTCAAGAATTGAGGAACAGCTTTTTGACAGCATTTTGATGAAATGCTCTAAGTACTGAACCATAACTCCACTTCCCACACTCATTCTGAACTTACTTTAACTGCTCACTGATGACTTAACCTAAAATATTAGGCTTTACCATTTGTTCCCACCAGACCTGCTGCCCTGCAGGGAAACCTCTGACAGTATTACCTAATGAAGTCAGTTTTGCAAATACTGGACATCAATGTTTTCTTTCATATAATTTTATTTTTTGCCAAAAATAACTTGATCATACGGTACAAATATGGTATTCAGAGAGTCAGACATCAAAATAAAAGCTAAGCAGTGGCTCAAATAACTTGAACCCCAAGCCACAATTTTTAAAAAAATGTTAATTTTGCTTTTTTGCAAATGTTATTTATCTTGCCTGTTAGCAATTTCACCCCAGAATGTCTGAGTATTGACATGAATGAAATAAAGTAGCATAATGATATATCTCCACCTAACTGCTTGTCTTCTTTGCATAATCCCATTTTTATCATTTGTATTCAAAAGTATCTAAAGAATACAGGGATAGTAGGGTAAAAGACAGTGTACAAACAAAATAAATCAGCCCCAACACTGGAACTTAAAACATGTTTTAAGAATGGAAAGCCTGGAAGAAACATATACTACTCTGAGATAAAAATAGCTCTGCTTCAAGTGTAGGATTAGTTCTCCACTTAAACTTTTGCAAAGCCTCATGATAGTCCACCATTGCCACAACCTGCTTGTGCCCAGGGATTTTCAGGACTAATCCACTTGAACACAGATATGTTGCAGTTTTGCCCTATCTTCAGACTATTGCATTCCTCTTCCTGCTATTACAGCCTTGTATTCTGCATTTGAATGTCTTCATTTTTAAGCTTCTGGTGCATGTGCAAGCCATCAGTTACTCTCTCCACTGAGAGTACAGCCAGTAACAGGTTTTGGGATTTTACTCTATTTATAATAAAAGATTTTATTTTTTTAATTGAGACAGCAATTACTATGATTGCATCTGGGTTTAATTTATCTCCTTAAACAAGTTTTGTGGTTATCCAGAGCATAATGCCATTAAAAATTTTACACAGCTGAGATCTATCATGAGGGAGAAAGACATGCTTGAAAGGCAGATTTATGAACTACAGGTAATTAATGTTGGTGGATCCTGAAGCACTTCTACTGCAATTACAAGTAGCTATTTTCAAGGAAGCCTAACATTCCCAATAAAGTTTAAGCACCTCCAGCTTTAGGAGGCATCACATTGCATTGGCAGGTTGGAGGCTTCAGGGAGGAGGCTTCAGTAGCTACTGCCTGCCTTTTCCCATTCACACAGGCACAGGCATCCAGTTCAGGCTCAGCAGGCTCTGACACATCCTTGGGCAGATATTGCTCATCACCCCCCTGCCCAGGGCACTGTACCACTTCCAAAGCTGCGGGTCTACTTGTGAAACGGGATCCTTTCTCCTGCTGCTGGAAGCCACAAGGTTCAAGTTTCTTGACAACCCCCCTCCACTGCCAGCTTGACAATAGCGTCCAGTTGTCCTTCCTGTATCTTGATGTGTGGCTCTTGTCTCTGCAAACTTCAGCAAAAATCCTGTCACTCCCCTCTTCCCTGGAAGCAACTGCTTGCTATTGCACCAGAGAGCTGCAGCAGCATTCAGCACTGCTGCTAAGGGGTTAAAAGAGTCACGAGGGGGAGAGCTTCTCCCCACCACCACCTTTGACTTTCCCCCAAGTATGGAGACTGACCCCAAAGTATGGAGACTGCCTTATAGGGCCTGCAGGAAAAGCAAAACAGAGCCGAGGGAAACAGAGAACATAGATTAAGTGCTCCTGTTTTACCTTTCCTTGTAGCATAGAGAAAGGAGTGATTTAATGAGGATGAAGGATGAGAAATTACCAAGAGACAGGCTAGGCAGATTTGGATCACTTGCTGCTGCCAGAAACTGATTATTATCTTTCTTCTGCATAATCCAGGTATTTACTTCCAGACCCCACCTGCAATTAGCAATGCAGTGTCTTAGCAACACATACATTCATTTTTGTTATTGGATTATAGTAGCGATCGGACACACCAAACCAACCAGTATGCCAAAGACTGTACAAATAGTGAGAAGACAATACAGTTGTCAGAATTACAATGTCAGGAAAAAAATAATTATGTGGAATATTTCACCCTCAGATATACAACAACTGCATTATTTACTACTGCACAATTAATTTGCATTGATGTTATAAAGAGAAACAAACTGCTATTGCTGATGTAACTTGTGTAGGTTATGCAAAACTGCAGAAGTCAGCAGTACAAATACACTGGCTATTCGGAAATAGCTGGCCACTGTAACTCTGTGGTCTAGGAAACACTATGTCAGCTTCTACTTCTGCACCCACTTAAATAAATCTGGTTGATATAGGTGAACTAAATTACCATAAAGGCTGATTTATTAATTTGGAATAAAACATTACCCTATGAAACCTTCATTAAAAAGCATTTAACTGTGACTAATGTTAGTATATTGTTATGTATGATCTTAAGCATTAAGTAGATGTCTGACAAATGATTACTGCATGTCTTCTCAATGCCTCTCAGTAAGGTATATTTGGTACATGGCTAAACTAAACAAGGTCCTGCTTCTGCTGAAGCCCTCGACCGTTTTCATGACAAATGCAAAACCTGTTAAGACACATGCAATTCAATTCAATGTGACAAAAATCAGCCTGAAGAAAGCATAAATATATCATTTCCATGGTACTTTACACAGTATTCTAGAGTAGTTTCATGGACTGTTTCTCAAACAGCACTTGCTAGATGGTCCTTATACACAGGTAGACAGATGGATTTTGTAGACTTGGGGTAATTTGAAGCGTGTCACAGTAATGAAGCATGTGCCATTTTTTTTCTTTTAATTCTGTCAGTTCTGTGACAGCAAGAATTATCACCCAAATACAGCATATAAGTATGCTTGGCTTTCAGCACATCAAAAGTAAAATATCCAGATGCGTTCCTTTTGCATCAATTAACATGGAACTGGAACAACAGGCCCAAATCCAGATCAAGAAAAGAGGTTATCTGCCTTTCTCAGGTAGGAATTTTTGGAGAGAGGTAGAGACACCAATAAAATTACAAGCCAAGTTTGCCCATTCACAACTTCAGAAGTCTTATAAGCATTTAAGAACCCATCTATCACAAAAAAGGCAAACGCAGGTGATAACTCACTTTTGTGAGTTTGAAAGCACCACTATGAATGTCTTTCTTAAAGGGATCTTTAAAAGAAGCTATAATTTGACCCCTATCCTCACACAGTCACTTACCCTTCCTCCCAAGTGTCACCGGCTTATCAGCAAGCATTTGCTTAGATGGTCTGTGATTTATGGTCTAACAAAAGGAGGGGAACTGCCCTGCAAAAAGGCTTAGGCTATGGAGAATACCTTCAGGGACCGAACATCAACTCACATGCCCTCTAGGAGGAGCAAGGATCTGGAAGATCCAGCCTACATCGTAGCTACTCTCAATGTTCATTAAGTAACCACCATACAGTATTATATTTCACAAGTGTTTGATTGCATCATGCCATTTTTAAGAGGTGATGTTCAATTATCATAGTTAATGATAAACTGATTATGAAACCATAAAAATAATGAATCAGATATTATCAGTATCTCCACAGCATGGATGAAAATGCACATATGTATCAGACAAAATTAAAATAGTGGTAGGTGACAACAAAATGAAAAAAGAAAGCTATCAGCAGTACACGTTATAAATAAAGCAATTTGCAAAACAATTTGAAGATGTCTGAATTGAGAAGATTAAAAATAAGATGTCCAAGTAGAAATCTCACTAAATGTTCTTCAAAACACTGTACACTTTTGCATGTAAAGTTTTCATTCAAAAGCCTGCTCTACGATATTCAGCATATGCTTTGATGCTTTATACTGTAACTAGTATATTGTGCTGTATAAATTGTTTAATCATGCTTTACAAGCTATGTAAAGCCCGTATGCCAGAAATCCATGTGCATAACCATTCTGTATTTAAACAAACAGAAAAGCCACTATAGAAAATCTCGCCTTCTCAAAGAAGTAAAATGTGGTTTCAAATCTCATTATTTTTTTCACCCTCCTCTTGCAGGATCACAACAACAGCTGCTTGCATGATGGATCTACGCAGATATCCTCTGGATGAACAAAACTGCACACTAGAAATTGAAAGTTGTAAGTTACTGGAGGGAGAGGGTTGGCCAAATGACTGTTGTGGTTTGAAAGACCTTCACAGGTTAGGTAAAACAGGAGCAAGTTGTTCAAACACTGTGTGTCCATTGAGCTTGCACACCAAACATACCCAATGTATTTCAGTTATACATAAGCCAAAATATGTCTAATTCACAATATTGATTGATCCAAGCTTGTAAGGGGAAGGGAGAAGAGTATTTCTTGATGATTACATTAGAGGACAGCAACTGAGCACTGTCCATGTTCAGCACTGAATCACTGCAGAAGCTGAATTAATTACTTCACCTCAGTGCATTCATCTCTAACATCAAGATTAACATCTGCCCCACATGGTGGTGGCAGGATTGATCACTTGCTTTTACCAAAACACTTGAAGGTTGTAAAATGAAACAACTTGATCCTTCAGCACCAAGGTTAATGAGAGCTTTGCCATTGTCTTCCATGAGCACAGGATCAAGGCATGCACTTGCAAATTTTTGTCATTAACATAGTCTTTATATCTTTTATGATGCTAGCCTTTAGAGAAGTGCCTATCAAGGTTTTTGAAAATAATTTTTATTCTGTCATTGGTCACACCAGCTGCTGCCACTGACCACACAGCAGTCTGTCTAAACAAACTGGTTAAGACTACATAGAGCCCAAGGCAAAATATTGCAGCAGTTTTCTAAGAATTTCCATTTTTTACATTACAACTGTTGCACTGTTAGACTTAAGTGATCTTTTTTTGTAATAATACTTCTCTCTAAAGTATGAAGTTCTAGAAAGTATTAACAGATTTCCCCAAATACAGTATTTTGATTCAGTTTACTGAAGAGAAAAAGCAATTTTAATATTTGAACCTTGGCTTTGATGCATAGTCTGAAGTGTTAAATGAACAGAGAAACAAGCTGATCGAGGATTAACCAAAATAAATTCCTAATACCTATGTCATCAACAAAAGCGATGTTTTCATTGTTTGTAGCACATCCCATTCAAGGAACTAAAAGTTCTCGAAGTCCAGTAAGTAGAGTTTTCATTCTGCAGAAACACATGATATGAGATTTTGCTGTGGACTGAAAAGATATTAAATTCCCCAAAACCTCAGAGCATCAATTTTCAAAAGGATTCCATTAGTCTTCAGTTGCTTAGATTTGACAAATAAAAACATTTTCATAATGTCGAAACAATGGAATATTCACATATAAAAAGTTTAATAGTATTGTAACACAAATATAAAATAAATAAGTCTAAACCAAAGAAAACAAAATCACTTTGAGCCTTAGAAAATGTTGCTGGGAAAGATTTCAGTTGATTCTGAACTGCAGAGGTTTTCATCAGTTGTGTATACATAAATGTAATATATCTCAACATATCTGTGAGGTGGCAATTGTCAGACACTGAAAAAAGCATACAGTCAGTCTAGAGCACTGAGAGAGACAAGATGGGCTTTCAGCCCAATGTTTACACTTGTTTATAATTTCTACTTGATGGCACCAAAAAGATGCCTTATTTAAAGCACCAAAATGGGCACACACCTTCAAACTTACTCTCCATAATGAAGTATTTTATTTCTTTGTAAGTGCATAATCAGTATCAGCCTTAATATAAGTCAGTGGAGGTGCAGCTTTTCATTTAGATTTTAAATTGTTTGGTAAGAAACTTGAAATATTTCCCCAACAATTATTTGCTTTTGCTCCTTTTCTGGAATGTCATTTTATAGTGATTTTAGAAATTGTCTGCCAGATTGAGAACAACAAACCTTTTATTCCACCAGCAAATTATTTCAATCAAGTAAACATTCACAGTAGGCTTAATGAAAATTGTTTTTACTAGAGAGTATTGCCTAAACAGAACCTGCTAATTTATTTCTTTAGACATGTAAAAATAGTGGGGTTTATTTTTAAGGTGCTAGCACTTTGGCATTGCAAGCAGACATCTCGGAAACAAAGGCAGGGAGACAGTGTTGTCAAGGTTCCCTGTGAAGGACCTCAATAGCTGTAGTCCCGAGCCACCACAATAGCTTATTCTCTGTTCACCATTCAACATGTACAAGGAAATCTCTGGAAGAACATACTGGTTATACTCTATATTAAACCCTCTTAACAGATGCAGTAGCATGGCAAGCTGGGCCAACTCGATGTGCATGTAATGAATACTTGTGTTAGACCAACATGCATTAACTTTCCCTATACATCTGCTTTCGGTTAGCCTGTCCATATCTACATTGCTCTGAGTTCACTGAAGCATCGCAACGCTACACCCCTGTGTATAAACACATAGACAGCCATTTTCTTCTCATTCCCGAGAAGCAGAGGTGGTAGGCAAACGTAACTTCCCTTTCCGGTGCTGCCCGTCACCCTACTGATCTCCCCAGTTACTTTCTGCTAGTGCAAAACTCTGTCTGACTCTTATAATCCATTTTATGGGACCTACAGAGCCGTTCATTAAGCTGCAGGGTTGTCATACCCATCTTTGGGCTTTGCAGTTCCCTGCCTTTTTTGGCACAAAACAGTTTTCTTGATGTTGCTTGCTGCTGCTTGGCTCATCTTCTGGCTTAAACTTATTAAGGCATGCAATGGATGCGTTTGGAGAATGAGTCATACCTTGATTTTCAAAATAAAGTGCATAACACATCTCTTCAGTAACTTTTCTACCTGATCAGGAGAGGAAATGGATATATATACAGTACCAGAGCAATCAAAATGGGCGACTTCATACTGAAGTTGCCTTCATACTGAATTCATACCTGAATTTATCTGCTGGGAGATAGTTGATTTGAAGTCTCCAGCCCAGTCATGACTAAAGCTGATCAAAGTACCTGAGCTTTTATCAGCTAGCAGCCCAAATAATGAAGCCAGACTGACACTTGGCTGGCTCATACCTCTTTATTCACAAGCTTTCACGTAAATGAAGCTTTGTAGGGGTGAATGCTCAGTGAGAATGGACTTAGTACTACCACTGAGACCTCATCAAGAATCAAAAATAGCATCAGATGGAATAAGCAATTAAAATGCTAACACAGTCAGGGATGAGAGAATACCATGTCACCCACGTGGCCAGTCACACATGCCCAAAAGAAAATTGCTTTTCAGACCTTTTGAACACTTGCTATAAATAATTCATGTCTCCAAAGATATATATGTTGATATGTTAATACTTGCTGAGCCGATCCAAAGAAATCAACAAAATCTTTATTCACAATTTGCCAACAGGTCAAAATTGGCAGAGTGCATTACTTCTCATGGGTATTTAGATCAGTTCTACTAACAACTGAATGATTTTCCAAAAGAACAAACATGTTTACCTGCTACCGGAAGGCCACAGGTAGTAAATGTGTCAGGAGCATTGGCATCCACCTAAAACATACCTTCTATGCACCACAGCTTTTCTCCTCTGCATCTCTCAAACTCTTGAAAACTATTAATCATACCTGGAAGAAGAACAGAGTTCTGAAGAGCAGGCTGCCTACTTCTTTCTTAGACATTTGAGTACAAGTAAACCAGTTGTCCTGCGTACTCTGCATTTAGTAGTACCTATTAATCCCCTCGAAAGCTACCAGGGGGCAGAGTGAATAAAGAGGCGATAACCGTCACTGCTACCTCTCTGTTCATGCCACGGGCATTAGGCATGTGACGTTTTCTTCCATGACAGAACCAGTTTATGAGATTCCCACTCTCAACCTCTCCTTCCAGCTCCTGCATCGCACTTCAGCTATTCAGCTTTCTGTTGTGCCAGTATGCAAATCTTCTCAGAGCTAGGATGAAAATCCAATTGTTAACATTTTCTTGGTTTAAAAAGTATCCCTTTAAAAGAAAGGCTTATCCAGCTCAATTTTGGGAGAGACGGGAATTAAATAAACCCCAGGGCAGAACTGTTTAAATAAAAGGGCCAGGGAATGTGGTGCTGCAATCACTAAGCAGTCCTGGAACTGCCTGTCTAACAGCAAGCAGCATCTCTCACTGCTAGACAAATACTGTACACTATGTGCACTGCCAGACTATTTTCAAAGGACTGGAAAGTGGGTTTTGTTCTTTTTTATACTGTGTATGGTTATATGGTTTAACCCACATGGCACCAGTACTGTTTGTGGAAACCATCACTGAACGATAATCACTACTTTGAGGAGATGTGCTCTAAGTTGCTGTTGCCACTATCTTTCTTCTTCTGCTACCTACAGTCTTCTTGGCTTCAGCAGGAATGTAGTAACAGTAACATTGACCTTTTAATCTTAACTTTGTTTCTTAACAGCATTTTTATCCTTGGTGCTGCCAATAATCATGCAAGCTTGATGCATGCAGAAAGAAAACAATAAATGGAACTGCATACAGCAAAAAGACATGTACGGCTGTGTAAATCTATACAATACTAATAGCCCTAAATCTAGTAGCTCTCAGCAGCACATAATCTGACATAGAAGTAACATGTCTGATCTTCAGCTGGTGAAAACTGGCATGGCTCCATTTTTGTCAATTAAACCACTGCAACTCACACCAAGAATCTTCTCTTTCTGCTTTTTTGTTGGTTGTTTCAAATGTTTGTTCCAAGTAGATGGCCCTTTCCACAGTCCCACCCTTTAAATTAGATCTGATCAGCAGAAACACTGTAAATTAACTCAGAAATGAAGATACATGTTTATGAGGAGTGTTCAATGCCTGTAGAAAATGCACATGACAATTTGGAATTTAAGCAAAAAGACAAGGGGTGAATATTAAACCAAGTCAAAGGCCCGTATGGGCATGTAAAATATCTATCCTGCATTTAAACGGGAGTAGTTATTAAACTGATCTCCACTCTCCTGCAGATGTAAATGCATGGCTCGCATGGAGGTGCTTACCTGCAGGTGCAATCACAAACAGTATGACTGTGCAATAGAAACAGCAAGAAAAAGCCTAACAGTTAAACCAGTGCTGAGACACTAGACCATGACCAAGATGGATCATGTGTTCTTCCCACCATTGCTAAACTCCCCTAAAAAACCTGAACTTTACGAGCTCTATGTTCTTCTAATCCTGTGTACAAGGACAATAGGGCTGCCGAGTGGTTCCCTCAATAGCGTTCTTTGGAAAGCACGTGGGTTAACAGATTTTACACTCAGATTCACAAGTGTTAACAGGTGGCACCATCCTGTCTCCTTGTGTTTGAAGCCCTGTCTGCTTCCTCAATTCACTCTCGCTTATTCACCCCAGGTCAGGCTGTGGCTGGACCGTGCACGGATGTGAGCTCAGAAAGCTGCTGCAAACACTGCCCTCTCCCCCTCTCCGGCTCCCCCTCAGCATGAAGGCTGCAGGATCTCCTTCATCCCTAAAGGGTGGCAGGAAGGTGGCATCTGAGCGAGTCCTCTCCTCCACCTCTAAACCAAGGAAGCTGGAGACACAATTTCCCCTCCAAAAGCTCAGCACTCACCAGTGCATCCACAACAGCTGTGCAGCTCTATAGCAGTGCCAGAGCACACCAATACTGCAGCACCCACAACCTGGGCGTCTCTTGAGTTTCCCTGTGTTTTTAAGGGAGACTTACTCCTACTGCAGAAGGAGCACACTCCAGAGGAACCAGGCAGTCCCACAGACGAATTGCTCTTAGGCTATTCAAAGAATAGTTGAACATCACACTGTGAACAGAAAGGCAAGTGGGTCATTACACCTCATGGGAATGCTGTGGAAATCAGCCAAAGACAATCCCTGAAAATCTAAAGTGCTAAGCATTGTTCCTTAATAATACTTACCAGTAATTTAAGGCACTGCAAATAGCAGCAAAACAACTGCTACACAGGAATGGAAAAAGAGCACAAAGAATCAAACGCTGCCCTATTATCAAACCTCTCCAGCAGAGCAGCCAATGCAGGGATAATACTTGCTTATATTGAGCCAGCAGATTATTTTCATTAAAAAATTACATTTCCAGCTTTCCTAAAGCTATCTTACAGGACTGCAGAACTATGTATGCACAGCTGACAACCAGAGAAATGTACGCATTTAGGAGGAGGAGAGCATTTTGGTTGCACATGTTCCTTCACACACATTTTCACAGCTTCGCTCAAGCAGTTCACCTCATTCCAAATTCTGCAGCGGCAGATGGGGGGACCATATCAGAGGCTTTACACCTGTTTCAGTGTCTAATACCATGATGGCCACTAGAAAATTCTGTGTATAAAATCACGGGATTTTATAACTGGAACAGCTTCATCAGTGGAGCTGGGATCTGTAACAATCCATTTCTCACAGATTAGCATATACTGGGACAGAGGAGACTTAATACTTGGCTGGAGGTTACCCAGACTGCTTGGCACTCTCACGTGAGCTCTGATGGATGTCAGCTTGGCAGTTTAAGATGTTAAATCCCCCAGCTGTTAGTTCTGCTGTGCCAGGTAGCCTCTGGCAAGGGCTACAACTGCTATGGCAGTTCACAACCCCGTGCCTTGGCACAAGCCCACTGTCCCTGGCAGCAGCTGCAGCAGGCTCTGGACCGGCATGGGTGAGATGCAGACACACATCTCAGCTGATAAAGGAGCAGACAGAAGGAGGAGGCAAACAACCAGGGACAGTAGCATCAAACTGCTGCAGCTAAATCACCTAGCACTTGTCTGTCAGAGACTTCTGACTGCACACAGCTGCCCCACTCTAGCATTCTTCATTACAAATGTAAGTGCTGACCTCACTGTACCACCTAGAAAATAAGACAGGATACTGTTATTACTCTAATACTCTCTGTCACTTTGAAGTCACTAGTATCACAATCACGGCGTGACCTTGTGGACTAAGCTTGCACCTGGCTTTCACTCAGCAGAAAAAAATGATGTGCCGACAGCACCGCTCTGACAATAAATTAAATCCCCACTTGGGGTTTCTCTTCCAGCATCCCCCAAACTTAAGTGAAATGTGTTTCACTGTCACAGGAGAGGGAGGGCCAGGCTGCATTCCAATTTGGCAAGTTATTTACTTATTGGCAAGCTACTTTGTGTTTTACAACAGGTCTGAGCAGATTATCAGAACTGTCCCTTTGGTCTCAAAAATCTGTGTCTCTATGACAACTGTAATGCTGCAGCATGATTCAGGGATCAACACTGCAACACCGAACCATGCATTAACCTTGTAAGCAGCACTCCTAGAAACCACTTCACTTGTGTGGGTGAACAGAACAAGCCCACAGAAACCTGAACAGAGCGAGTTGGGGGAAAGAGGAAGGTTTATTTAGTCAGCTACAGTATAGAAAATGGCAATTCTGCCTTGACTCCATCGTTTTTATGGCTGCCCCTGCTTCATATAGAAATAGACCTAACACTAACTATGTGTAGTGATTTGATGAAAGCGCAACTAACTTAAAGTGATATTGCAGCAAATCAATAAAATACTCCACTTGAACCTCTACATAGTTTGATGCCAGAAAAAACAACAACTGTGTTCATATCTAAGTATTCATTATCACCTCTGTTGGCACAGAGTGGTCTGACAGAATGAGATTTGAACAGATTTATCACAGCTCCCTGCTTGAGACAAGATTGCATTGATCCAGGGTATGATTGCATTTGAACTACCAAGGATGTAAGAACCTACACATCAAACAAAAAGGGCTATTTTTATTAGAGATTAAAAACCTGTCTTAAATCCAAGCTTTCCCAGACAGCTTTTTCTTTGCCTGTCTGCAGGCACCAGATATCTAGTAATTTATTCATGCCTGGCAATAAAAATTCACTAATGAACATGACTGTGCTGGTACCTGAGGCAGCAGGAGCTTTGAGCTGGATCCACTCATGTCTTTTCCCTAAAGTATCCAAAACCACTAAAAGGGCACTGGTCTCATCCTGCTGCTTCTCACCAACCATATCAAATTGCTTCCACAGATGGCATAATTTCTCCCCTCTCAAAGGAGCTCATTGCTCAGAGCATTCTAAAAAACAGTTGCAAGGCCCCTTCCCTTTAAAAAAAAGGCTGGAAGGACACTCAAATCTATGCCTTTTTTAAGAGATTCTGTCTTTCTGATGTTTCTAATAAGGGCAGCTCCCATCCCTCACAATTGCTTAGGTTCTGCCACATCTGTAAACGAAGAACTTCTGTCACTCACCCGCCTGTCAGACTCCCCTCACTCCCCTATGAGACGTGTCAGCCATAAACCCATGTCCCTGCATGTGTTGCTTCCCACAGACCCTGCAAACCATGGGGGGAAAAAAACTCCTTTTCTCCAGTTTTACTTGTCTCTGGTTATTACAGTGTGGCGCTGGGAATAAGAACTCTCTTCAGCTTCTGGCCAATTCCTTCAATTGCTCTAAAATACATACTCAGCCTTAAATTTCTTTCAAACTTGGTGGAATACAAAGAGAGAGAGAGAGGTATCTGTTCCAAAACTCAGGTCACTCAAACAGTGGAATCTTTCTGAGATTAACTATCTGAATGCAAAATGCAGAAGAGTTCCTGCCTGCCCATCTTGACTTAATCTGCCAGCTGTAAGTAACACAAGGTGCTTAGCATTTTATTCCATTCATAGCATTCACAATTCACCACTATGCAAGTGGGTCTCCATCCATAGCTTCTTCTGTACTCCCATTGCTGCCCGCTCTATGACATGCAAAAAATGCCTTATTTCACAAGAGCTCTGCCGTGGATCAAATTCCATATTCAGGCAACTAGCTCCCACAAACATTAGCAAAAGAATAGTTAACACCAGAAAAACAGAAAAGCATATTTTATCACAGCATACTCATAAAACAAGAAAGACAGTACCGTAGGAAACATCCCAGCAAGAGCAGGAATGGAGACCAGCACACACAGGCTGCTGGTGTGATCCCATATACTGCCCATTGGGACAGCAAAGAAACTGCTCTCTAGGCAACATATTTTGCAATTTGAAACACACTTTAATAATTTCTAAAGACATTCAGATAATACACCCTAGGTCACTCCATACACCCTATGCAGAATACACACACTGAGCTTCTATCACTGCAAATTTACTCTCAGAAGCATCGCCCATGGAGACTCTGCATGCACACAGCAATCTGTAGATCCACATTAACTTCTGACATAGCTGAAACGCCATCCTTCTGAGCTGCAGAGAATATGCTGGCAGCAAAACAGGAGTGGTTTTAAAGTTACGCCATGAGCATCCACAGCAGCAGATTTAAACATCATGAGGACAGAAAGACTAACACATAGCTGTGGAGCTGAGCAAGTTGTTTTTCAGATACTCTGAGAGGCAGATTCACAAATAGCTTGTTGATATTGAAACCGAGAAATTAGCCAAATAGGACTGTATGTTTCATTTTTTTCACACCAAAATTTAAAATGTATTTTTGGCTCGGTTTAAATCATTCCTTACGGCTCATCTTTTAAGTCAGTCACTAAGCTAAAAAAATTCATTCTTCACAGTACACTAATGTTAAGCCACAGCAACTGCTCTATATCCACGCTTCGGAAAGACTTCTTTCCCCAGAGGACTATAAACCAGTTATTTTATTTTCACAATATATTTTACACTGCACACAAATTTAGAAGTTACTCAGACGCTGATAGTATAGTCTATATGACTTTCCCTTTTTATTTTCAAAAAGATGGATAGCTTGTCTCTATATGGATGCATAGATTTTCATAGAAAATACTTGACAATCAACGATTTCAGTGCATGAGCACATGAAATTAGCCAAGTCACCTATCTGGTATATCTTAAGCACTTTTCTGTTGCACACAGAGGAATGCAGAGATATTCTGGACAACTGCTCTTCTCACTTTAGTGCCATCTCAGTAGCCTCAGAGGTACCAATACAGGGCCCGGGCTGTCCCCTAGTGACCACAGAGGACAGGAAAGCTGGGGCTGAGTCACTTCCCAGCACAGCCTCACCAGGTCTCAGTCTTCAGCCTCTGACAGCCCCCAGGCTAGGAGAACAGCAAAAGGAAAAGCTGGGGCTGCTTTTAAAAGATAAGGGTTCATTTAGAGGAGGGGCTGATTTCTTTGGAAACAGCTGTGCTCTTAAATGAGTCTGTATTTCTGCAGTCAGAGCAGCAGGAAAAATAATCTCTGCACCTGGTCATATCACATTTTTGGAAGAGCTGCCATATTGTGCTTTGAGATAATGTAGATGTCCTAGGATGTTACAGCCATAAGTACAGTTTATGTATTTACTTGTCTTCTGCCAAGATGTGAATTGCTGTATAAAACAAACAAAACCCAGAACAAAGTGGAAGATTCTGGTACTCATGGATCCACTTCAACTTGTGAGAATGACGCCTTGCCCCAAATGTGTCCGAGTTGACAGATATAAATCTTGAGAAATTCTCTTCTATGCCTACCCACTCCGTGTCTTGACCTATACCTATGGCTCCTTGACACTGCAATAATACAAATAAACAAAACACAATGCCTCAAGTCCCAACGTGGAAAGGCTGCTTACCTGACCTGGGACAACATTAACATGAAGTATTATATTATTTATACTCGCATACGAGTCCTCCAGCCCTTAGGAATCTACTCTGCAGAACTGAGAACAGAATTGAGTCCTTCAGATAAAATTCTTAATGCTTCATCCATTAGCTTTCTGCTACCACTTCTAACAGCTTTATTTATTTATTCATCTTCCTCCTAAACTGAAAGCAACAAAAATGAAGTGCAAGAGTAGACTGTACAAAGAAACATTGGTTGTTATGAGCAAACAACAGTGTGTGGGAAACTTCAAGAAGAAAACATTGAGCAGTTCAGTTGTGTTTGAAGAGTTCATTCATACTGATATGATCTTTCACTGAGTTTATCTTTTCCAGTGATTGGCAGCCCTCAATTCATTAGGCTTCCATGGAAACAGCAGCACCAAATTTCTCAGACTGCCAGCCCAGATCGACCTGGCCATGCAGGAACCATCTGTGCAGAGAGGTGCACGTTTGTCTCCCTTGGTCTTTCAAATACCTGTTACCATTGGAGTGCAAGCCTGGTTTGTACAATGGACAGCTGTCCATCAGCATGTAGATGGAAACTGAATTAGGCAATGATTCATTTCACACAAGACACTGGACACCAGGATCAGGGCTGCATAGCCATAGTGCTATTGGCCAGGGAAAATGGAAAGGCTGCACATAACTCTTAAGTACAGGTCTGAGCTAATGAAGCAGCACCTAAAGGTTGCTAGATTACTCTCCAGTATATCTGTTCCTGCTGGTGAGGTGCAATTTTGGCTAGTACCCTCAGTGACTTACTTTTGACTCAGAATATATGGCTAATCTCCTCAGCAATCTATCTCTGTTCTCAGTCATTTATATTCTGTAAGTGCCTATGAACACTGAATTACCTATGGAGAGTTCTTCCAGAGAAAACACATGGTTATTAACATATTACCATTTCTAATCCAAACCACACAGAGCATGACTGCCTTATCTGAATTCACGTTTAGGGTCAAAGCAACATAACCCGACATTCAAACATTTCACACACTTACTGTGGGTAGGAATTTGTATCAATAAGTTTAGGTGCATGGAAAATTATTCAGCATCCTTTGATTGTAAGACCTTGGGCTTTCTCTCTCTATGGAGCTCCTGCCCCTCCATTAACACCTCGTATTAGTCCACTAATGAGCATGTGCCACATGTCTGCCTCTGCACAAATCTGCAGATACTAAGCAGACTTTGTACATCAACCACCTAAAAAAGCTGTTCCTTGACTTTAGCCTATGCTTTTAGCCACAGAAATCCCCCACTCATTCCTTAGTGCTTAAGGAAGAATGGCAACCATAGCAGTATCACGGACACCTTGCTGTCCAAGAAGCCATTCATCTCCTCGGTGCAGGACTGTGCTCTGCTCCTTAACCCAGCCTGTTCATTGCCCAAGGGAACATGCACCTTACTAATTCTGATTTTCAGCCTAGGCTGTACAGTCATACCAGACTAGTAAGGCCTAACATTTCTCTATATACCCCTGTCTTTGGCTTATCATTGATTTGCGAAGGCGAAATTAGTAACACAACATGTTGGTAAAGTATGCTATATTCCTCCTATACTTCCCCTTTATGCACTTCACGTCTCCCTACAAAATGGAGAGAGATTGATTTTGTACAGTATTAAAGTCTATGGATGAAAAGTGGTGTATATTTTCTTAGTAGTAACAGAATTTTGCTATTTTCTGCTGCAGTTTTGCTATTTTGTTCCTAATCATTGTTAGTACAAATTCAGTCTCGGCAACACAGGCAGCCCAAAAAATGCTCGTAGGTTGCACTGCTTAGCCCAGCTGTGAACAGCAGTATGTATCACAGCATTTAAAATGATGCTGGCTTATCTCAGTGCCTTAGCAGAGGTAAATCTTCTCAGGAGAAGGCAATGCCATCCCAGCTTCATAAGCGATGGGAGTTTCTATAGAACCAAGACCAGAATTCAGTCTGAGGCTCCTTTTTTTTTTTTCCTGTTATAAATCTGTTACCAAGTACAGATCTGGATGTGCTTTTCCCTAAGTTTTGGCTGTTTGTAGGACTTTCTTGCTCCTATTTCTTAGCAGTACCAAAATAGTAGTTACCTATGGTTACAGAAGTAAAGCGAATCAGTGACAAAGTTTCAAAACAACACTCAAATCTACATTTTCTTTCATGGTCTTGTAACAATGTCATAAAGAACAACGTGCTATTTTTCAGGCAAGGCTTTTTCCCCTGTGAAGTATACTGATTCAGTAAGGTGTAACTATTTTGGCAAAATATGCATGCAGAAAAAGTGCAATACATGCACATTACATGTGCATTGTAAAATATATTTTCTAAAAAGAGTATTTCATTTTCAAAAGTCATTTGAAATTAATTTTGTTTAGAAAAGTACTTTTTTTCACTCAATTATTCTTAATTTTGTCTGAAGAAAATTTTCATGTAGCTCAGTATAACTTTAAATCTTTCTATAATTGTTCAGCTACTTACATAGCCAGAACAGTGAGTGAGACCACCATGAAAACTTCACTCTCATTGTTTATCTAAAAAGCCCAAGTACAGTGGCCTCATACTTGCCTCCGCATTTACCTCGCTGAAAAATTTACACACCTGAATTAATTAATTAAAATTTTAAAAGGGTTTTCACCATCTCAGGCAGGGGAACACAACATTGCATAGAAGTATAAGGTGTACTTGCACAAGCCATCCTGGCGTAAGTAAGAAACACAACATGTCCTGATTCATCTGCAGCCTGAGTTCTGTTGAAAACGGAGACCCTCCTGCCTTTACTAAGAGCAGGTTTGGCCTGACAGGCTGGATCACAAACCAGATGGACCTGGATTTCAAATGTCTTTTCCACCGAGTACAACAGCTGTATCTAAAACTGGGGGAGTCTGCCTGGCAACAAAATGAGAGCACTTAGAAGTAGATCTTAATTAGTCAAATGAAGTAAGTGCTCAAGGGCAAGATGTGTTTACAATATGAGCAGACAAAACTATGTACCATGCAATATTGACTGAACTAAATTAATTGAATGCTAAGCAGCTGGACCTCTGTTGCTAATGTTTACATAATGTGTTTATAAATAGTGTCATTCTCTTTTTAACTTTGTAAAGCAACTCAAATCAGAAACAACTTCCAGGATTATGGCTTAGACTGGGATAGCCATCTATTGTACAGCAGCTCCAGATAAGAAAGAAAGAGGAGGAAACAGAGGGGTGAAGAGAGTGACTCACATCAGACTTAGAAATTCTACATAAAATGTGTTCCTGACAGCACTGCAAGCAAGTTACCTTAGTCTGCTTTGTGTGAAGGTGTAGAAGTCCTTTGAGTTAGCAGAAGAGGTGAGGGACTGCAACACTCGGCTTCCTGGAGAGGACAGGTCTCTCTCAACACGCCGAGGTCTCTCATCCCAAGTCAGGCCCTCCCAGCCTGTGCTGCCAGGATTAGGGTAGAAACAATCTGTGATCTGCATTTTGATGCTCCTGAAGATGGATTTTTTTCTCCCTCCTCATCAAACCAGGAGGGAATGATGGATACAAGATAAAAGAGAGAAGAGTTCAAGAGCTTTGGTTCAATTTTCTGCAGATTGAGATACAGCTGGTATCCTGTATAAGTGTCCATTCAAACGAAGAAGAAGAAGAAAGGGAGAAGGAGAAAGCTCAAAACAGATTCAGGAAAAAGGTGTCTCAGAACGAAAGCAAGAGAAGCCTGGGACTTCTGACACTTGCTACCGGAAAGAAACAACCCCTCTCTTCCCAGCTCCGAACTCTCAAGGACAGTCTGGTACCAGCAGCAAGTGAACCTGGATGCAAGGCGAGGAAACTATTGGGGTTAATCTCCTCAAGCATAGCCTCTGCCCTGATCGCTGTTGACTGACCTTTAGAGAAGAATATGATGGTGTGCCTTCAGAACTTTGCTGGTTTCAACCCCACAGGAGAAGAGGATTCGGGCAAAGAAGCAAGAAACTTGGAAGCAGTTGAACAAACAGATCCTCAGTGGTTGTAACCACCAAAGTAACTAAAGCACCATTTTAAAACTTCATGCTTCAGAGCCACTCAAACTAGATTATAAGATGAGAAACTAGCTAAAGGTCTGCAGAAACTGATGTATGACGGGTATACTTATCAGGACTGACCTGTTAATAGCAGTTGTGCACCTGTACATGTTACATATACAATCACACAAGTATCTAGTCTGCGCAAAAAGACACCAGTCAGGAGAACATACTGCACACTTGCTTTGTAAAAAAAGTTAAAATGTCACTGCTGCTAATTTTGAGACAACAGATCATCAAAATATCTCAAGTCCAAAGTTAAATCACTGGCACTGCTCTCTAAACATTTGCATATAAGAGACACCTGAGCATTCGGTGACATTTTGGCCACCGAGTTACTATGGGCAGGTTGCTTATTACTACACAAAATGCGTGGGCATGAACAAGGCTTTCTAATCACAATTTAATTTACATGAATTACACAAAGATGTGTAGAGTCAGAGGCTCTCAGCATCAGGCTAAAAATCATCACTCCAGTGATGAAGTAAAAACAAGAGTTGTAAAGGTGAAAGACGTGAGACGGACAGGCAAATCAGGCTGCAGTGGAACATGTCAGACCCTTAACTGCTGTATTGTCTCAGATCAAATGTCTATCTCTCTCACCCATCATCTGACAGTGGCCAGCAGCACGTATCTATGAAGCTAGAACAGAGCATAGGATATACAGGCTGATACTTCCCCAGTAAACTCCTCCAGTAAGTGTTCTGCACTTTGCTACCTCAAGTCAGAAATAGTATCATTGTGTTTAATAACCTGGATAGATTTTTATTCTGTGAATATATGATAGCTTCTGAACAAGCGTTAACTTCTGACACTCGTGTCACTTTGTGCAATGAGTTCTGCAGTTTGTCTGTACATTATATTTCCCTTTATTTCTTTTAAACTAGCCACTAGACATACGATTTGTTGCTGTCTTGGTCTGGAAGTGTGAGGGATTGTAAATAATCATGCCCTGTTCAAGCTCACCATGCTAACTTGGGAACTTACAGACTTTTGTCATAATGCTCTCTTAGCCACCCTACCTCCAGGCTGAAGAATCATAACTCAGTCAGTCCTTCCTTCAATGGAAGCAAGACTATCCTTAATCATCTCTGTGGCCCTTCTTCATAGCCAACTTGGTACAGCTATTTTTGGGAAAGAAGTAAATCTGCGTATAATAGTCAAGAAATAGCACAAAATTAATTGGAAAGCATATGAAAATGCAAACAAAGATTTTTGCATTTGCTCTCCCTTCCTTTCCTAATAATTCCTTGGTTTGTTTTTTTATAGCTAATGAGAATGAAACTCCTATTAGTGAACAGGAAAAAAAACCCAAAACAGTATGCCTTATAAGAGGTACTCTTGCACATGAAAACCATACTAGATAAAATATATTAATGTATCTTTCTGATTGTGCACTGCATTAGTTTTCTTTGAGGCTCAGTAAGTCATTTGACATCACTGGCATAATCCAGTAGAAGGAGACAAATAAACCAGTAAGGCATTTTCAGTACAAGTCTACTTATCCAGAAACCTTCAATGTTTCCATCTATTGAAACTACAGTGATACTGAGAAGTCCTGTTGTGTTAGCCATTACAGAGATATTAAGCAAAACCAGATAATTCCTCTCCCAAAGGACTTTCAGCCTTATATCAAAGTCTCACTGGCAAATGAGATTTAAAAAGTTAGAGGGGCAAAAAACTACAACAACCAATAACAACGAACCAATATTAAAGGTGTTTGCACAGTAAGGCAATGTTGTAATTCACTCTCTGAACTAGATTAGGATGTTGCAAGAGTGACTTTATGCTGTAATAACATTTGTTTTCTGCTTGTAATGGATAGGAACTGATGTCTCCAACTGGGATGGAACAGATTGCCCCATATGTTAAATTTATTTTTATTTGAGAAACCTTCTTAAATAAGTGACAATTTGTAGTACTCCAGCAGTCTAATCAAGTTTTCATTTGGGTCAGTATTGCTTAGGCTAGATTCTGATTCATATCCCCTGTTACAATCTGCCATCTGCCTATAGAAAGTATTTCTTCATGAAATAAAGTCACTTACAGATACAAACAGCCACTTGAACACAGGTGGGAGAGAGCCTTTTCAAGCAATTCTATCACTTTAATGTTAACTGTAATGGACATTACTTTCCAAAACACATCTTCAGATCTGTGGTGCTCTGTTCACATGTTGGGTTTAAGTTGAAATAGCACAATAAATTTATCACTGTATGGACCACCTCGGTGGTGTGCGGAAGAAATGCTTTATCTTCCTGTTTGAATACAGTCATGGGAATAATAACTGTGTGAAACAAGAAAAATTATATTCTAAGAATATATTGAGCAACGAAGACTAAGTTGTTAGGAAACAGACTATCCAGTAGTGATAGAAGAGGGCTGGGTTCCAACCTCATGTCTTTACACAAGGCCAAATGACTTGGGGCGCACAGAGCGGAAATATTCTTTTGAAATGGCCTGGTTAGACTCATATCCCTAAGGCAGAGACCCTGTTGCTGGGTGTTTTGTAGCTGCCTACCCTGGAGAATCAGAAGAAAAATAGGGCTCCGTTTGGACTTCTTTGTGAAATTGGTAGTAATAGTAGAACCATGACTTTATTTGTTAAGTTAATGTAATAAAGATGTTTATTTATCCCAGAGGTATTTGAGATTGTAAGTGCTGCAGCGGAAAATAAAACAGCGTGGTGAGATTAACATCCAATATGCTGTTAACCTCGGCTATATCACTATGTCAGCAACATTTCTAAAATGTTTTTTTCTGTGAACAGCAAGCTTTTTACATAACCTATTTCTTGCCGTGCTTGAATCTAGTTACTTTTTAGATCTGTGGTACTTCTGCCTAAGTGTTCTCACTTAAACTCTCGGCTGCTGGTCTAGAAGAAAAAAAAAAAAAAAAAAAAAGGAGAAGCGTTGGCACATCAAGGGCTATATTGTCATTTCTAGACATTATTTTCTAGGAAGCAGAAGTTTAATCTCTCAAGCTGGGCAATAAAACATTTCAATGGTTTTGAAGCTGGAAAAGAATCTAGCAAACAAAGGCTGAAACAGATCAAATAATTTTCATGGGACCTTTATTAACTGGAAAAAAAAAAACCTTAGCAGTCACTTATTATTTAGGTCACCAAAATCGCAGGCAGAAATCATGGGAAAATTGTGTGATTAAGTGGGCTGGACTGCTAGGGAAGTCAGCCCAGAAATCAGGCCATGTTTGCCCCAGAAATACCAAGCACCCTCGGCCTG
>VYZV01045338.1:152572-176557 GCA_013401275.1 Pandion haliaetus
TGCTGGCCACACTGTTTCTGATACAGGCCAGGATGCCGTTGGCCTTCTTGGTCACCTGGGCACACTGCTGGCTCATATTTAGCCGACTGTCCACCAGCACCCCCAGGTCCTTTTCCGCCGGGCAGATTTCCAGCCACTCTTCCCCAAGCCTGTAGCATTTCATGGCGTTATTGTGACCCAAGTGCAGGACCTGGCACTTGGCCTTGTTGAACCTCATACAATTGGCCTCATCCCAACGATCCAGCCTGTCCAGATCCCTCTGCAGAGCCTTCCTACCCTCGAGCAGATCAACCCTCCCTCCCAACTTGGTGTCATCCGCAAACTTACTGAGGGTGCACTCAATCCCCTCGTCCAGATCATTGATAAAGATATTAAACAGAACTGGCCCCAAAACTGAGCCCTGGGGAATACCACTTGTGACCTATTATGAACGCAATTGAAATATTTCAGGTTCCCAATGTCTGACTTCTGTGAAACTTGCGTTCAGACATCACTGTCCAGTTGTAAGTACTGCTCTCTCTGTCACAGAAGCAGAGGCATCCCTTTAAAGTGGTGACATGGATACGTACGCAGAGGGAAAAGGATCACCCGGGAAAAAAAGCTGCTGAGGGAATACCTGGGCAGTACAGATAAGTTCAGTGAACAAATCAGCCTGTTAGAGCTGGCCACTGCACAGACTAGACCCGCTTTTTCTACCATTGAAATAGCTTTTCTTCCATTGTAACTGTTAAAGGCATATGCTGCCAGAAATAAGGTTTTATCACTGCCTGCTAGCCGGAAGCTAACGCTGCTCCGCACTGAATGTTTCTTAATTTACATCACTACGGCTCCTCACTTGAAGGCACTACCCACTTCAAAAAGGAGAAGGAGTGATCTGTCCTCTGCTAACTCTGTACATAGCTAAGATGGGTTCCCCTCTTTAAACTGCAGCCAGCTGCCTTCCTTTTGAGTTGGCTAATTGGGAAAGCAAAAAGCAATGTCAATGCCTATGGACCGTGAGGGCCTCCAAGCCCTGCACCCGTGAGACATCATCAGCCATGAAAGCAATGCCTCTCACACACCTAGAACGACGTGCAAAACACACAATGAAGGGCATCATGCAACAAAAATCGTATCATGCCAGGGAACGGACTGCCTGGGGACGGTTTACACTTTATTAGTGTCTAGCAGTTATTACAAAGACTTGCAAGGAAATCATGATTGTACTGAGGTTCTCTCCGTACAAAACTGCAGAAAGCTGTTCCTGCTCAATTACTCTTCTAAAAAGAGAGTTAACAAATGTGAATGCTCCTGACTGGAAAACATCACTATCCCGTTCTCATAATTTCCCCCAGCTTTAACCAGAATAAATTGAAGGAATGAATCAGTGTATTTATTAGAAACAGCTCACCCTAGATCCATTTTTTGTGGCATTTGGAAGTCTTCTTTAAATTTGAAAAGGTTAAAGACATGGCCTGCCAGCAGTAATGGCGCATCATCAGCTGAAATCTTCTAAACAAGGTTCTTGCTTTTGGTCCATTAACTTTATAACCCCATGGTTCTACTTTTCATTTAGTAGCCAAAGTCATAGAAACCTTCCCAAGACTAGTGAAAAGCACACTTTCCTACATTACAAAACTCCCATAATCTGTTTTTGCAAAGATCAAGCATCACCATACACTGTACCAGTAACACAGTGCTATCATTTTGTAGGAAGTTGTGCCTGTTTTTTTTTTGAAATCTGCCCTGTGAGATCCCAGGTGTTTATTTGGTACTGTTGTGGTTTTAACAACTAAATTTATGATAAATCACCTTTGGAGAAGGGAATTTTATTTGCAATAAAGTGGCGAAACTATTCCTTCTTTCGTCAGGAAGGCAGAGGAACTGCAGAGAAGCTGGCAGAGGCTTCCTCAGGAGACAGCAAATAAAGTCAGGACTTGCTGAGGACTGGAGATGGCTCCTCTCTCTGCCCTGGGTCCCAGCGCGCACCAGACAAGGAAGTGGCACAATTGGAGGAAAATTGGTGGGATGGGTGTGAAAAGGGCCCCAGGTGATGATGCCACAGAACAGAAGAATCAGGTTCACCCTTTTCTTCCAAGCCCTGAAGCAGAATCCAGGATGCTTACATCTAAACCTTCACCTGTGTCTTTGCAGCAAGTACCTGTGCAACATCTAAGTAGTGCTGCACCTTTCTTTTTTATTCTAGCCTCTACAGACAAAGAAATAGTTATGAGTGTTACCTCATGTAGAGGATATCTGTGTGGTACTGAGTCTACACATAATCAATACCCTTTCAGTATCAGATGACAGTTTACCATTTCCTCTGTTTTGCTCCATCTTTTTTAAAAAGGAAAAACATTCAAGAGAGATTTTTTCTAATACAGATTTGCAAGAAAATGAAGTTAACACTTCCCTGACAATCTTAGTCTTAGCCTCTAAACAGACTTAGCAGTCTTCATTTCCTCCTTCAATCGTTTTGTATTACACCCTACATGTGGCTCATGTTGGCCTTGTGGTTTGTGTGCAATGCCCTTAAAGCAGCTACTGAAGTCCCACTACCAAGCAGCTACCTTGACCTTTTGCAGTGAAAAGCTTTTGGCTTCTGCCTGGAAGTCAGGAAACCCAGCCATGCAGCGAGCCCTGTGTGACAGCCCTGGGATGGTTCTTTTCAAAAAAATTAGCGTAAGTAACAGGAAGCATAGTTTTAAGCAAACAGCAGCCATCCGTGTTACACAGGTTAGTACAGTTTCAGGAGCCATTCAGATAGCTAGCAAACCATGGCACTGAGCAGCTCACAAGTAAGATATGTGAACACTTAACCTTGTTCAGCCCATCACTGTGTGTTTGCATCAAGAGATAATTGTTTGATAATTGCAGACTTTCCAAGCAGTCCCTTGAGCCTGGCAGCAAGTTGTGAGAGCTTCTCTGATTGTCACCAGGGAAACTACGGACCCATTCTGCATGTGGTCAGCCTTCCAGAGATGAGGCTATTACCAGGCACTATCATAGGAAAAGACATCTCGAGACTAATTTCCCTAGCAAGAAATTGCATTACTGGTGTATATGACAGGTTAAGTTCCTAACTCTGTAGAGGCTTCTGATGCTACGGTTGGTTCAGCTGGCAAAACTACTGTCAAGTTTTCTGAAACTTTGAGTTCAAACACATGTTTTTATTTGATCTGTGTTATACGATTTAAACCTGATTAAATCTAACACCTGAAGGAAAAGTCTAAAAATAGATGAGATGTTGTTCTCTCCTTTGGTAGATACCTGGAGAAAGCAGTAAAATGCAATAAATTGGAACCAGTTTAAATATTAGTTCACAAATGTCATCAATTGTGAGATTTATTTTGAAACTCAGTCACTTCTGGGTGTAATCAAAATGTTTTTGAAAATGGTAACAATAATGTTAACATTCCCAGTGGTAGAATGGCAAATTAATTTTTAATTAAATGATAAATAATCAACATCGCTGTTAAAAGGAAAGAGAAGAAATGTGCCAGTTTTGAAGTCAATAGGAAGTAGTTCTGTGATAACAGAAGATCAAAGATGGCATGGTCTAATTAAAATATAAAATGCTGCATGAATATCAGAAGGGTACCTACAGCTCCGACAGACATTGTCAGGTAATCGTACAGGCTCCTGAATTCTTCCAGTATCATCTTTGCATCCACTGGCTCCAAACTCTGTATTTTGTCGCAGCCTGCATAGAAAATCAAATGCAAAGCTGGGAACTGAACCTGGTTTTCCTGTCAGAATTCCTCCTAGAGAGTTTAAAAGTTTCACTGATGTTATATCAGTTTGTTGACAAACTGAGCAACTCAAGCCTGAACAAAAACTAGTAGTATTAGAGCTAGATAAAAATTGATCTTTAATCTTAAATTCAGTCCTTGTTTCCTGTCTTCTCCTTTTCCATACCTTGAAGCTTCCCCTGGGTACAGAGGAGGCTATGTGGCTTCTGGATAACAGAAATGTCACACAACAGAAGGCTGAATTCCTGATTAATGGCAGCTCTTTCCACTTTAACCACAACTATTTAAGCCAAGTAATAAAACAAAAAGAAAAATCAATAATCAAATTGTGCCTCTGTTTCAGATGGATACACTACTGATGATATTGAATTTTACTGGAATGGAGGAGAGTCAGCAGTAACGGGAGTTAATAACATCGAGCTCCCACAATTTTCTATTGTTGATTACAAGATGGTATCAAAGAGAGTGGAATTTACAACAGGTAAGCACTGGCTAGTTAAAAATTCTCCCCCCTCTTCCCCAACCCAGAAATATTAGTGTCTAACTTTTGTTAGGCATTAGTCATAAAATGACTTCTTTCTTTCAGGAGCATATCCTCGATTATCACTTAGCTTCCGGCTTAAAAGAAATATTGGATACTTCATTTTGCAAACCTATATGCCGTCCACACTGATCACAATTCTGTCATGGGTATCTTTTTGGATCAATTATGATGCTTCTGCAGCCAGAGTTGCTCTAGGTAACTTCTTTTCAAAATCACTGAACTACATAGATACATGTTGCCTTTGAATACAGTAGCACCGAATCCATACAGCTGATTGCAGCAGCATTAATTGTGATCTTACACAGGCAGCATAGGACCTTCGTTGTCAGGAAGACAGGCAGGTGTCACCTTGCCTACATCTGAAGTTCTTGCCCTGCAGTTAGGTTGGGATTCTGACTAACTTCCAGTTGCCATAATGGTGTTCGGATCAGGCCAAAAGCATCTTGCTTCCAAACTGGAGTATAAAGGTCTAATTCAGGTATCCAAGGGTATCTACACTATGCTGCATCAACACTTCACTGATGTTAAAAACCGTCCTGTCAGGCCAGATGCGTGGCTGGAATTAATACACAAGGTCCTACAGATATCAGTGGAGAGATACCAGCTTACACCAAATAAGACTGGTTTACCTACATAGTTGGTTATTTCCTGTACCATGTTCCTTCCTGCAACTTTCCATAAGAATCAAGATCTTCCCCCACCATCTGCACTTTAAGGCAGATATGATTTTCAAATGCTAATGCATTTTGTCCCACCTCTATTTTGTCCCACCTCTCTGTAAATTCAATTCATTACACCTGTGCCAAGAGCTATTTTCTAGATGCATTAATGACCTGTGACTACAGCAGACTAAAAAATAATTTCATCCAGCTAAAACAAAACACACATACACACACAAAAAAAGGATCATGCAGTGATGGATTACACAATGAGATGGAAATGTTTTACTTGCAAGCACCCCTTTAACAGGGAAAGCTGTTTTGGTACAAGCATATGTATCACTTTCTCTTCATCAAAGACCACCACTTTATCATAAAGCTTCCCTTTCTCCTTTTGATCCTCTGTTTTTAGTCAAAAGCTAGATATTCCATTTCCCCAGAGCAATGCAAGCCACCCTATGGGGTCAAGCAGGGCTACTGCTGTAAATAAAGTGAGAAGCATTTACTCATGCAGAGAGAACAGTGATCAACTCTTTGCTATCCAGGTCAGCTAACACCACGTTCCCTAGTACAGGTATTATAAAAATTAAGAGAAGATGTACCAAGATAGCCCGGGCTTTTGAAGGCTATTTCATTCACCCTCCATTGCATGGAAAGCCAAGGAAGATGCTATTACCAGGCCTGCAAGGATATTGTCCTTTCCAGTCCTGCAAAACCCATTCCCTTGGCTGTCAAGAATCTGATCATGTAATTAAGCCTTCTGCATGAGAAGTGCGTGGTAGCTGGGCAATGATGCCATTACACTTTTCACGCTCAAATCTCCTTCCCTGTTGTCCTGGTTTCAGCTGGGATAGAGTTAATTGTCTTCCCAGTAGCTGGTATAGTGCTATGTTTTTGAACTAGGTATGAGAAGAATGTTGATAACGCACTGATGTTTTCAGTTGTTGCTAAGTAATGTTTAGTCTAAAGGCAAGGCTTTTTGGCTTCTGATGCCCAGCCAGCAAGAAAGCTGCAGGGGCACATGAAGCTGGGAGGGGACACAGTCAGGGCAGCTGGCCCAAAGTGGCCAACGGGGTATTCCATATCATGGGATGTCATGCCCAGTATATAAACTGGGGGGAGTGGGGGTGGGGGGGATCGCTACTCAGGGACTAACTGGGCATCAGTTGGTGGGTGGTAAGCAATTGCATTGTGCATCACTTGTATATTCTAATCCTTTTATTATTACTATTGTCATTTTATTAGTGTTATTATAATTATCAGTTTCTTCTTTTCTGTTGTATTAAACCATTCTTATCTCAACCCACAAGTTTTACTTCTTTTCCCAATTTTCTCCCCCATCCCACTGGGTGGGGGGGAGTGAGTGAGCGGCTGCGTGGTGCTTAGTTACTGGTTTGGGTTAAACCACAACACCTGTCTTGTTAGTCAACGTCTTTTTCTGCCTTTGGCAGGAATCACAACTGTGCTGACCATGACCACCATCAGCACCCACCTCAGGGAGACCTTGCCAAAGATTCCCTATGTCAAGGCAATAGATATTTACCTGATGGGATGCTTTGTGTTTGTGTTCCTGGCCTTGCTGGAATATGCCTTTGTAAACTACATATTCTTTGGGAAAGGACCCCAACGTCAAAAAAAGGCAGCAGGCAGGGCAAGACAAGCTACAGGCGAGAAGAGCAGACTGGAAACAAATAGAGTCCAGGTAAAATGTTCAAGCTAACTTTTCAAACATTATTTCTGCTGTGACAATGTTAATGTATATGATGATAGAGATAAATGCAGTTTGAACACATAGGCAAAAGCATTTGAGATTGTCTAGAGAAAAATCATATTTTAAGGAGATTACAGCAACATATGGTTTGTTCTGTCTTCAACTGAAAGCAGAGTAAGAAACTACAGAAAATGGAAATGAATATTCAGAACAAGCATTTCTTTGCAGCATAGAAGAAATACAAGGGTACAAGAAAGTTAAATATTTACCATTTCAACTGTATATTTCTTTGCTATAGAAGGTGATATAGAAGAAATGTTTATTATGTAGTTCCTCTTTACACACAGAAACTTCATCAAAAATAGAAAGCAAAGACAGACTCTGTTGCTTCAGAGAGTCTTGAATGAAGCCCACACCACTGAGCTTCCAGGAACGCAAGGAGGATGCTGCCAGGTTATAACAACTTTCACAGATGTTAGGATTTTCCCCTCAGGCTAAATTCAAGCAGACCACAGCTACTCCCTCTTAAAAAACAAGCCAGACAAACTCCAGGAAGTAATATTATGGTCATTTTTTTAACAGGGAAAAGTTTAATTTAGCAGTACACCACTGAGCACTTGCAAACTTCTATAAATCTATTCAATTTTTTCCCAGTTTTTCAGAAATAAACACTTCCCTCAGGTGTCTTTGGCCCAGTCTGACTCAGAGGAAAATACCTATCCTAATGAGCCAAAAATTTTCTTCTGTTCTCTGCTTTTCTTACAATATATTACATCCAAGTATTAATGAGATCTTACCCAGGCTGTCCTATAAACTTCTGTACTGTTGTGGCCTGTTGTGATAATGTTTGGACAAAACTATATTTGAGCCCCCTGTTCAGCTTGAAGAATGAGACCGACACATAAAACTCTAACAGGTAAGACTTTAGCTTTATGCATGGTTGCAATTTCACATACATGTCAGGAAGTGCATTTCAGAAACTGTGATATTTTATTAGTTCTAGAGTTGTGTGTCTTGTGTCCCTGCAGCCACACCACTACAGCTCAGCATCATTAACAGAGTCGTCATGTCCTCAGTCTCAGTGAACTCATGAGCCCATTAAAAGTCCTTACCCACATTCATCTCCTGTCCCAACGTGTAGCAGATGCTTTATTACAGTGGGTGCACAAATTCAGTTTAGGCTTGCAGCAGTCTCCAAGGTCCCACAAAGTATTGTCCTCCACTGAGCACAGGAGATGTTACCCTGATATGGATTGTTGAGCGCAGACACTGTCTATCCATTTCTGTGGAAGGTAAGGAAGGGAAAAAAACCCAACAACACCCACAAACTCTGATCAGCCACCTCAACAGCTCCTGACATAACCTGGCCTAGGTGAGAAGCAGCACAGCAAGGGTTCATGATGAGGAGGAAAGCAACACTTCTTCAGAGGACAGCCTTGGCTACATGGGCCCCAGTGCACTGAACTGAGTCAAGGATGAGATAGTGTAAAGGATAACAGTGCAGGTAAGCTTTTTTTCCTACATATTTGGAGAGTTTGTTTAACTGACAAAAAGCCCTAACTCACGACTAAAAGCTTTTGTCTAAATGGTATGCTGGCAAAGATTATGCTGAGACCAGTACTCAGAATGGGATAGAAAGTATTTGCAACCACGCTCGAACTTTTCAGAGCACCAGATGCATACACTGGCATATTTCTGACAGAAAATGGAAGGGATACACGTGTTGTACCAGGGTTTGTAAGTGTTCTCACTTTAGACTGCAATTCCATCCTGCTTCAAGTGAACAGATTGCTTTCTGCCTGTACAGTGCAGGCTTGTGATTTTAGATACATATATATATATATATATACATAGACACACACGTGTGGATGGATATCAATGGATTTTGTTATCCCACTGGAGATACATTGATGTGGGACCTTGTGAGCATTCATTTTACTCAGCATGGAAATGCTGATGTCCAAAAGCCGTATTTCTGTCTTCAGCAGGAAGAATGCACATGACCTGAGCAGTGGAACACAGTAAGATTATGTGATCTCTAGTGAAGACAGCTCCCAGCCCCTCTCCATCATGTTTTGAGATTTTTCACTGGTATTATGATGCCTGTACCAGAGCAGGGGAAAGGTTTTTTTGGAGCACAGAAGAAGTACAGCTGTAAGTATATACAGCTATAGGATATTTTTTTCCCTTTTACTCTTGACCCATACCACCTATCCATACAGGGACCTATAACCAATAGAAGATATGTAACAGTGCTTCCTCTCTTTGTGGCAGGTGAAGATATTGCTCGTTCCCATCTGACATACAACTCCCACAACTAAAAGAGTTCAAATTCCTTCACCAGATAACAAAAGCGTTAGACGTGAGCAACACTCAGCAAACTGACCGTGATATTAACACAGTATAGAGAAGACCAGATGGAAAACGAAAACATACTGCTGTTTCATGTGTGGCTGTCCCTTGCTCTACAGACTGAACAAGGTGGAAATAAAGGCCCTCCAGTTTCACAATTTATGCCATTTTAATTTTTAATATGCACAAAATATTAATTTGTAGTAAACAAGCTTTCTATTTCTCTGAATAAAGCATGAAGACTGTTTATATCTCCTTGTCCATTTCTTGAAGATAGGTGTCACTGAGGAAACCACCATAATTACGGATAAGTAGGACAAACCACCCAGCAAGAAAATATTTAGATAGTCCATACATGCAACTGCTTCTGTTTTCCCAGACAATTATAGTGTGAATAATCATTACACAGAAGATGTCTCTTAAGCACGAGAAAAAGATAGGATGCAATCATAGTGTGAGTGGGAAAGGGGCTGAGCCATCAAGGGGTTCATAAATGGCAACACAAGGCAGGCGACAGGTGGTCTTTTGCTCCACAGTTCCACAGCATCACACTTTCCTTTCAAATCTTCTGTGAACCACAAAACACCTGGGATGGAAAGCCAGAGACCAGACACAGGTTCCAAGGAAAACATACAATTTTCCAGTACAGTGGGTACTGGAAAGAGAAAAAGGAGGGAGCACATAATCACACAACTAGCTCAAACTTCAAGTAAATCCACACCTGAATAAGTATATATCCCTGCTTAGCATAACTTGTTTCTTTGCAGATCAGATTGTGGTAACACTACTGCATTTGTTCCAACAAGACAGATTGTATGAGTAACACAGCCCTGAATCTTTCACCTTAAGAGAAAGAAAAGATGTCTTTGTATTGAGACAAAACAAAAACTCTTACCTTTTATCTCCCAACAGTTAATGTAAAAAAAGTAGGTAGGTAAAAAACCATTCCAGACAGCACTAAGCATTTGAGACCCATCCTCTGTCAAGGAATGCCAATATGCTCTTCCCCTAGAGCTGACTGTCTACTTTTTATGTGGTCAACACAGGGCTGTTGTTTGGGGGTTTTTTATTACTTTAACCATTTTACACTTACAATATCATTTGATGCTTCTAAGCAGGAAACTCATTTTCTAAGTAAACACACAAGCCAAATGATTATTTCTTTTTTATGATGCTTCCTGAGCACACATCAAAGCTTTTCCATCACTGATGAAGATTCATATATATGTAGCTGTGCTGATTTAGGCTTTAGGTAGTTTCAGTGCAAAGAATTAAAAATCTATAAACTCAATATAGATGCACACTCAATATAGATATAAATGTCATTACAAGAAGCGTCACCACATACATGCATCTGAAGAATATTTAAACTTTGATAATTATACCAGATGACTAACACAACGTCAGCTTTAGAGGCTTTGACATCCCCCTCACATACTCTTCGTGATATGTTCAAAAGACAAAAAAAACCCCAATTCTTCAGCTTTCTACAACTTTAGGCAAAATTTATGCATTGTAAAAACAAAGCAAAGTGTGTATGTTCATGCAAACACACATTTAGGCTCAGAATATTTGTTAAGCAAGAAATTCTGTTTTCATCTGAGCAATGGTCAGTTTACGTAAAAAAATTCTGGGCGTTCCAGTTAAAGAACAACAAGGGGGTATTTGAAAGAATAAATGTGTTTTATCCAAGCAAGAAAGAACTGCTCTGGGCTTGATATGGCTCATCTTTCCTATCTAAGGAGGGGACTGAGATACTCTACTCCTAAGCAGGCAGCCAGCTAGTAGGCCAGAAAACTGAGTAGACAGAGCCTTGTCTCTTCCATCCCCGTTTTTTTGTGATGCCATCCAATGCAAACGTGTCAAAGACTGTGTACAACTGCAGTACATACCTGATGTGGGCAAAGAGCCTCATCGCTGAGACATGGGGTGGAATGAGCTAAAGCCTGCTGGCCGTTTCTGATGCACGGGCTTCCTCCAGCACAGGACCAACAGCAAGCCCCAGGTAACCTCGTATTAAGTAAGGTAGAAAAGATTTAAGACAGAAAATGTACAGGTTTTGCTGTGTGCATATTTGCTGTTAATTCATTCTAACATTAATATGAACAAAACTAATAGCAAGTCTCTTTGGGGGATCCCTTAACAATTTGTACATTTTCCAGATTCCTACAGGAATTTATAGAATTCCTATGCTTCAGTAACAAAACCTCAGCAGTACAAATTTAAGAATATTTTGGAGTGAACTTCAATAAATTCTGAAAGGGTTTTTAACAATGTGGGAAATTAACTATTAGTCTATCTTCACGTCACACAAGCAGAGAATTTGACACAGGTACATAACAATAGCTTTTATATTTCTCTGAGCTAATTTATTCAAGGTCAAGGCCCTTTGCTCTGAATTGCAAAGACTGCAATTCAAAGACTGAATTGCTTCGTGATGTATACAAATCATCCCACCTAAAATGATTTAAATAAAACTTATTTTAAAATACAATAGGTTCATTCATAACACTTAAAGAAAGAATTTGTACACTGCTTGGCTTACAATAAACTGTCAGGGCATATTACTTGAAGAAACATCCCTGTGAATCACTTTAGATTGTAGGCAGTTATGAGTTGTCTTCACAAAAGAGAAGCCATAATACCTGCTTAATGATGCTTGTACCACTGTTACTACTATTATAATACTAAAGTCAATGAGCTTAAACATTAGATTATGTAATCAAAGACAGCTCAAAGAGCTATTTAGTAAAACTGGGAAGAAAAGGTTGACCTATCAAAATTTCTGAGAATTAAAAAAAATTCTATTTTTACACAGAGACAACTCTGAGATTGTTGCTTTTTCCACAGAAAATGCCAGAACTTAGGAATAATGAATATTCCATAGTTATGGCAGTCCTCTGGAGAGTAGGAAACCCTAGCCTAGATCTTCCTTCTGCTCAAATTTGAAGACTTAACCTAAAAAGTATAAACTCGGTAGCCCATATCTCAAGTAAAGATTGGAAATACCATGCCGGTTTGTGACCAGCTGGCCTCTCTAACCCAGAATATTTGAGGTTTTCCCACCAAAACAGTGGTGGAAACTGGGATGTTCCCACTGAATGCTCATTTCAGCATATACAGAATCAGCTGCTAAACCTGAGTAGAGCATCTTCTATCTGTGGTGACTTTTTGCTCCATTTAGAAGACTTTTCTCCCCACAGCTCTCCTGGGTGGCTTTTGTACAAAAGCCCTTTCACTTCTTTGTTTTCAGTTAGTAGTTTTCAGTGCTTAGTCTGGCACAATGTAAATATGCCAGCAGTCATCATGCAACATTTTCTCCTTCCGGCAATGGGAAGGAATATCTTCCATGCTACCAGGTGGAACTGAGGCTTTCTCTGGCTTCCAGCTTTCCTCTGCAGCTACACCCAGAGACTGGATTTCCCTGTGTGCTCTGCTTGGAGCTTTTCTTGAACATACTTCAAAGCTGCTGTAGATTATTATACCATTTCCTCTCTCTGCTATGTCGTGCTAAAAATGTAAAGCTCAGAGTGCAAACAAAGCATTGCATATCACTGGTGCTTCACAAGACTAGATATTGTCAGTAAGTATTCTTTTTTTCTTTGGTATAAAGGCATCTCCAGAGAGCCATGGTATAGATTGTAGTAAATTTGGGGTAGGTCCAATGCCACAGTTTACAAAAAACAATTTTAATACCCAAGCCTCAAGGCAAAGTCTTTGAAGTTTCATTTAAGAGGTCTGTGTCCTGATGTATGTTTCCCTCATATGAGCTACAGTGGATGTTTAAATATCTGGGAATTTGAAACATCTAGGAAGTCTTTAGGGATAAGTCAGGAGTCATCCTGGAAACACCAAAAAACTTTTCCTAAAAGAGATTTTACTACAAGCATGTAGAAAACTAAAGATGAGTGAAAAGGTAAACACTTGGTAGTAATGCAGCCATTCATCATTAATTACATTCCTACACAAAAAAAGGCAATGATATTAAAATATTTTGTATATACACATATATAATTGTTTGTGCCAGATGTGTACATACCAGTTGCAGTGCCCTGACTAACTAACAGCACTAACAAAGTAAGTGATAAACATATTTGAAGCAACTGCTTCTGGTACTGACATATAAAAATACAACTGAATGTAAGGTTTCATTGAGTAAGGTGGATTATTCTATCTGCACATGAGCAAGTTAATGGTATGCTGTGTGGAGTAGGGACTTCCATCTTTGCAATATAGTAATTCTCCAGAAATAATTCTCATCACAAGCATTTTACAATAACTGATAAAATGCACATGTAGCTATGTGCTTATCATATGAGGAACCCATTGTTACAAAACTGTTCTTGAAACTAATCTACAGCACTAAAACTGTATAAAACGGGCAGAGACAGCAACACTTTATTTTCACCTTGAGTATGTGAAAGCTTCAGGTGTCAGGTCACCAAATATTAAAAATCAGTATTTCATAAAGACTGTGATCTAAGTTAAAGATAAAATTAGAAAAGTCTTACCTTACAGGGGATGAGATAACTAACTGAATTAAAAGGTCCCAGACCAAGGAGCTAGGTCAGGATGGCAGGTACTTAGATGCTTGATAGTTAATTTCACACTAGTCAGGGAAGCGTATTCAGTATCTTTTCACTTTTGTCAATGCTGTACAAGACATGACTGCACTGCAGCCCCAAGAGCATCTGGGCAGTAGAGCCAGAAGGTACACCCGTCTGTCTGGGAAACACCTTGGGCTGGCTGAGGAACTTGTCTAATTCACATTCCTTCCTTGACACAGGTTGATCCCCATGGAAACATGCTTCTTAGCACACTTGAAATACGAAATGACGTCAGCAGCTCAGACGTGTTCACGAGCCTCCGTGACCCCCGAGCCACCACATACACGTACGACAGTGCCAACCTGCAGTACAGAAGAGCTACTTCCAGCAGAGACCTCTACAGTAGGAGTGCTCTGGACAGGCACAGGCTTCATAAAAAAGGACGCTTACGAAGAAGGGCATCCCAGATCAAAGTCAAAATCCCTGATTTGACTGATGTTAACTCAATAGACAAGTGGTCCAGAATGGTCTTTCCCATCACGTTTATTCTTTTCAATGTTGTTTACTGGCTGTATTATGTCCACTAATTTATGCAATAATGTTACCATAGACTAACGTAATTAGACTTCTTTCTTTTCCTTCTCAATTTTGTTAACTCTGAAGAACTGCAGTAGCCATAATGTTACATGTTCAAGGTAAGATACCCAGCCATTGAATACTTCTAGATTTGAGCTTTCAAAAAAACCAAACCAAACAACTCCACCAACACAAATCCAGCCTCACCACATTCAGATCAGAATAGTAGAGATCTGCTTTTAAAGAGCATCTTCAGCAAAAGTGCTATACCTCGGTTTTTACAAAGTTTGTGCATCACCCATGACCCTTCTGTACCCACTTTTATCTTTTTTTTAAGTGAAGCAAAAAATAGTCCTACTGTAATTCTTACCACATTGGCAGCCCACAGCAGCATGCTTCCAAACAAGACAGTAAAACAACTCAAAGTAGTAGTTATGTCACAGTCTTTCAGCATTTACAGTATAGAGAAATTTGGAGAAATAACTGTTTGAAGGATTATAACTATTACATCACACATCATTTTAAAGTTAATAGTTATACTAGGAAGTATTTCCATAGCATCTGTGAGAAGTATCACTCAAGGAAAAGTCAATTCACATTTTCAGAGATCTTCAAAAGAAAGAAAGGGTAGCAGAGACAAAATCCACTGGGTTTCCAACTAAGGAATCAGCTGATTGGATCTAACTGGAATTTTGTTATTTCTACAAAGTAGCAAAGTTGAAATTGATGAGAACAATTGTGCCATCTGTAATCTTGTATTAAAAAGTAGAAAACAAACACGTGTTCATTCCTGGAAGCAGCTACCGAGGGATACCCCAGCCCAAGAGTGGCCACTTTTCTTGACTCCCAGGCTTCCTGTGGCTGGTAATTGCAACACAATCTCCCAAACATTGGCAGATGTCTGGGAACAGATCTGAGGAGTGTTCCGCACACAGTTTCCTACAGATTTCCTTACTCCACTGAGGAAAATGAGATACAGCTGAGTCTTAACAACATACTGGTGATGTTGGGTACACCGCTCCTGAGGAGTTACCTCTCCCCACCTGGCTGCTTATCGCCTGACACAGCTCCAGCCAAGAAGCCACAGGCACAGTGCTAGCAAGGTCCACGCAACTGAGAAGAAATAGGTCAGTCATCTCCTATCTGTTTCAAATCCATTTCCCTTCTCTATTGCCAGTTTTTTCCTAATACTGTTTACACTATGGTGCCTAACAGCATTTTATTGAAACAGAACTATTATCAGTTACATTTTATTTTTTATTGAAAGTGTTTCATATGTTTATGAGAGTCAAGATATACAAGCCAACAGAGTCTACGTAGGTACCAAGATGATTGTTATCAATAATGTTATTAAAGCCGGTACAAAAAGAAACATTGATCAGGAGAGTAGGCAGCAATACCCACAGTTAGGAGTTAGTAGGGAATACAAATGAGTAATGTGGAAAGCTTCTTCACCAGTTCCTCATTGCCTGGCAGTAAGGTCAAATGATGACCTTATTGCCAGCTGACATTACAACTTTTTAATCAGAATGTAATAATAAATTAAACAGTTCTACATGTTAATGTTTGTCACATCCTGCAAGACCTGGACCTCCTAACAGATCAGGACCTGCTTCCCCTTCCCTTTGTTTGTGCAGCAGGCTTCTGCAGAAAGAGACTGGAAGGATAAATCACCAAACAAGAAAGGGAATAGGTTTAATCTACCCATTACAAAAAAATATAAGGCTGCAAAGCAGGCATTTGACATTGCTAATCTAGAGGGGTCCTTGAGATTATCAGTTTTCTGTGGGCTACAATGTCCCAGTCTCATCCCAAGTTCAATGGAGCATAAATGTGGTCTCCTCAGCTGCCTTCTCTCTGCTACAACCTTTAACCTCTAGTCTATTAAAGAGTTGCACAATTTTACCAGATTAATCAGCCTCTGGGTACAAATTGAGGTGATTCAGGACAAATACTAATTCAGTCAAAAGGCTCTTCTGAATAGGCTATAACTTGTATGCCTATCCCCACCCTAAACCAACTCAAATTTTCAACACTTGCACCATATTGGCAACTAAAATAGGAACTGGCACACATCATCCCACATGGGACATTTTGATTAATTTTTTAGCCAAATTTAAACAATGTTTAGACAAGAATATTTTAGTGGAAACTAACAATATTTTGGTATCAGTAAAATAAATAATACACAGAACATATAGAAGTCTTGCATGCTAAGCAAACTGAACTTTCCATAACTGCAAAAAATAGCGCCAGGAGAGAGACAGGAGTAGGGCCATGTGTGCTGTCCATTCCAAACACACACCCCGTTAAAGATGTTAAAGTTTTGAATTCAGTGAACTGGCACCAGACTTTACAAACAGAGAGAATAAGTCCATGAGCCAGTGAACTTGCCAGCTTTGTGGTTATACATGGAAAAATATTCAAAGCAAGCAATACATTCTGCAAATTTGTAGTGTAAAAATACTATGTGAAAAACAACAGTCAGTGACCCATGTTTTTGCATTACCTGATTTCCCAAAGATACGCACAGACAGATGACAGATCAGTAATTTAACTCAGCTGTTCCAATGGTGCAGAGACTTTACAACCCCTCCTCACAGCTACAGTGGACATTTAGGAAGAGCCAACATCCAACGTGGCATTGAAACAAGAATTGAGGTTAAAAAAAAGGTTCCTTTGCCTTCTATTAAAAGAACAAAGATCAGCTTTACTGATCTTCAGCATTTTTTCTTGTAGACACCAAGCATCTGCATACAGGTAGTTTCTAGCTTAGGGATCATCCAGCTACTTCATGCACAGATGTGAGGCACATGGGCTAAAAGCAGTTACATTGTACAGTTCCGAGCCAAAAAAAAAAAAAAAGGGTATGGAGCAGAGGAAGGGCCATTAACAAACCAAGAGCAGTGCAAATGCAAAACTCCTTCAGAACGGCATGTTCCAAAATAGCAGTCCACCCTCGTGCATCAGGAGTCCTTCAACACATGCCACTGATACAAATCCCAGCCCAGCTGCCAGTTTTGAATGGCACACAGCAAGGCCTGGCTGTGAGAGGAGCTGGAAGCCACAATCTTGAGTGAGGAAACAGCTGCCAGCCCTTGGCACAAAGTTTTGAAGCAAGGGCTAATAACCCCACCACATACAGAGGCAAGAGTCACTTACTGCTAGCTGGCAATATCTCAGCCCAGAGCCAGCATCTCCTGCCTCCCACCAAGCTCCTATCTGCACATTTAACCACTGACTGGTAAAGAAAACAGAACTTGGCATATGAGCTTGCAAGGCATGCTGGATTTAAATTAATACCTCTTTCAAAGCCTCAAAAGAGAATTGAAACCAAACTTGGGAATAGAGTGTATAACCCTACACTTTCCACTACTTTTAGCAAAAAAGCAGAAGAAAACATTTCTCACTTGAGAGCAATAGCTTGGCAGCAAGCAAAAGGCAGTGGTATTAGAGGCACAGGATGGAAAAATGTGGCTATTTATGGGTTACCCATGTACATTGCTATCTGGGGCTAGGAATTAGTGAGTACAAAAGAAACACAACCTCTTCCCATCAATTGGTTGGAGTCATCTGGCCGGCTTTAAGCAATAAAGGTGAATAATGCTGTAATGCTAAGCTCCATCACTGTTCTACTTCAGTAGTTATTTTGCCTGCCCTTAGGAACCAGACTTCAAGATCAGCATAGATAAGGTCCTATTGCTAATTAGATTTCAGCTAAACCCCCTTACAATTTATGCAGCTCTCTCATGTAATTTGTACTGGAACTCCTTTTCAGCTAGGTTTCCCAAGGATGTGAATGTCCCTGAATGTGTACGTTTGTGTGCTTACCTGGGAGTCTCCCAACAATATTTGAATCCATTGGCAATTTCAACCAAAAGATAACAGTACAGTAAGGATCTATGAGATACTCCATTCTTACAAGTTTCTGCAAAGAAGCTAGCTGAGCAGAAGACAAAGCTTATGTTAATCCACCCCTCTTCTCTAGCAGAAAGGGACTCGATGAACCCCAACCTCATTAGTCATGAAAAATAATATTTTCAATATCACATGCACATTTCTGACAACATTCCTGTGCTTTATGCTACCGCTGAAGCGCACAGAAGTTGCCATTTTGGAGTTACCTGCTGGTTCACCTTGTTCACCCTTCTAGAAAATGTTCTATCCCCTTCTACTGCCAGTAGAGGATTTCTTGAGATGAATCATGAGGAAAGTCATGCAGGGCTGGGGACCATGTTCCACCAGCTGCTTTTGGTTCCCATCACCAATGAACCTCTGCCCCTTCTCATGAATTCCCATGTACTGAGGTTGCGTTGCTAGCACTGCCTTGGGACTAGTAGTCAAAAAGGGCTATGTTATACCTCTTCTGTACAAAAATACTTTTAGATGGTTTCTGCATTGCAAAGCATAGAAAACCACATCTGTGATTTTACAGGTATGTTTCTTCCTACCCCCATGGGCATCCACCCTGCAGCCCAAAAAAGGCAGGAGATCACAGAAAAATACTGAATTTCAGCATGTAATGTAATACCAAAATGTATATGCCCAGGGTGAAAAAAATAAGAGACAAATGAGAAGTCTGGCATTTCTTAAAGGAAGACCAAGTGACTTTGGTCTACTTACTGTCTTGGAGTGCAGAGTGAACTCTAATTTTGTTGTCTGGCTCCTTGGTGTGTTTATTTTTAAATTATTTTATAAGTAATTTTGAGTGTCCAAGTGTTACAAAAACATCACCTCTTGTTTTGTGCTGGTTCCAGTCTAAGAAATGGCCTGATAGTCATTCTTTTACACTTTTATTCATGGCAAAATCCAATTGCATTACCAATGAGGAGCTAAAATAATTACATGGCAAATGTAATGTAATGGCAGATGTTAAAAGACATCTTTTAACTCATCACTGGCTATCTGTATCCACACAGCCTCACATGAAAGTATAAAATATCGATCACACCACCAAAAATGATCATAAAGATGGTTTCCTTTGGCACACTATGCATTTCAGTGAGAGCATCAGCAACCTTGTTTGCATCTGTGAACATATCAGTTTCCTTGCTCCCGTCTCTGAAATGTCATTTGCTGTTTTGATCTTCCTGACAACATATTACCTGATTTTTTTAGATTTTCAGAGGCACCTAACTTTGAATATTGTGTGCTGCAGCAAACAGCAGCTTTACGAAACAAAGCTGGCAAATCATCATTTCAAGAAAGAGCTGAATGAGATTGTGACATAGGTGAAGAATTCAAGATTGGGTTTTACAAAGGCAGTTAATTGCAGTTCTCATCAGATCATCCAACACTTGCTCTGGCTCCCATCTAAATCAGCATCAACAGAAATATGGGAGATCCGAAACTTCTGCATTCCCAAGAAACAAAATTCCTTTTCACTGTAGCCATCAAAAGTTATTTAATCTATATTATGCTAGGAACCCTTCCCCCCAGATAGTCCACCACCAAAGCAGTCCCTGTGGACATGTAGTAGTTCCCAGTTAGAAAAATCTCCACACCTTCCAGTGCCTTTCATTACTGTATCAGCTAAATTATCTGACTAACCTGATGCTAAAAAATAGCCAGAGCCTTCTCTATGTAGGACTCCTGCTGGTGCCAGCACATATGAAGAGTATCTTTGAGTAAAATTCCCAGCCATAGACAATGTGAAGGGTTGAACATCCAATATATCCTCCACAAATCGGCTCAAAACACCAGGTTCTGCTCTTGCGATGACCTCTCCACAGAGTAGCCTGATGGTGTGACCCACACAGGCTTGTAAAAGTCCAAAGGATGAACCTTTGTGAGATTTTGCTCCTTTTCTGTTTTGGTAGCAGTCTTTTGGTCTTTCTGCAGAGATCCTGAAGTAAGTATACTAACTATAAATTTACAGACGGAAGCATAGTATACTACCAAATGTAATAAAGGTGGATTTAAAGAAGAAAAAACTTTATAGACTATCTTGATGCACTTATGAAAGCATTCTCCAGAACCAGAAAAGTAAAAATCCCTTTATTTCTGATACTTCATTATAAATACTAATTCACAACTTAAAGTGACAGCAAAGTGTGCATACTTTGGGACAAGGTGTTACTGGTTCTTAAAACCACCTTTCAGATAAAAGCATAATCGTGTTTCAGCATGTCTGTTGTCAGAAAGTCTTGCTCCAGAACTCAGAAATGTCCTGCATGCTCATATAGATCTCTTAAAAACACAGCTTCTTGACATACACAATTGCTTTGTTGCAAAAGCAGTTTTTTTACAGTTGTCACTTCCATACCAACAGTTTGCTGCTCAGATCCAATTCTAATTCACTTTAGTGTGCCAAGGTCAAAGCTGAAATGATTGATCAAGAAAAATATTATTTTTCTGAAATCAAGGGAAGATTTCTATGAAATGGAGCGAAGTGCAATGAATGCCAATGGAGGGCAAGTAAGATTATTTTTATAATTCACTTTTATATTTTGTATCAAGATATGCTGCATTTTCTGATTCAAATTGCAGGTCTGTTTATGCAATGTGAATTGCTGTAAGTGCATTTTACATGTTGAAATGAAAACTTCATACAGTGTGTCCATTATATGTACTATTTTCATTAGGACTTTTGGTTCAAAGAGCCTACTGTACAAAATTGTGTATCTGGTCTTAATTACATGCTTAAGAGGTCTGTACATAGTACCTGCCAAACCACAGAGGTTTCACCAATGTATTTATGATGGTTTTCCTTTTTTTCGTCCATGCAACCGCAGGATCTAGAAGTAAGCTGCTCTGCCGGGGCAAACACTTAAGAGAATATGAACACATGTCCCTGGAACAGGACAAAAGGGGGAGCATCACCTGGGAATAACTGTTACAAGTTAGTATGGTGGGATGTACAAACATCAAAGCCATTCAGCTTACCATAACCAGCTAATTAGAAAGAGCTCAGGCCTGGAAGAACACAGGAAAATATGGATATGGCCAAAGTGAACAGATAGGCAAGGACAAAACTAAAAGTTCTTTGATGTTAATGGCGTCTCTTTAAACTCTGGCACCTTTGGTCCAATTCCTACGCCTTCAGAAGATTTCCCTGATTCTCTCCTTAGCCACAGACTCAAGTGGCTTTGTGAGTGACTCTTCCCCACATCACAGCCCCTCCACAGCTTTTGTTACCAGTGCAGTTCTTGTATTTTGCTCTGGTCCCAGCACACAGTTCTTCCAGGGGCTGACATGCACCACGGTGCTCTGCACTGTATGAAAACCTCTGTGTGGAAATGTAACAGCAACTTCCCTACCTAACCTCCCATTCTTCAGCCTGGAATGAAGCGTGGCCAGGCATACTTGACAGGTATGCTCCTGGCCACATGAGCTTGTTTTAGATGTTTCCGTCACGCGTACTTTTTTCCTATTCACTACCTTTTCATGTCTACCTGTATTCATCAGTGTATGTTGACGCTGACACCAATAGAATGGGTTTTGTGGAATCTCTAGCTTTTTGCACCCATTTGGCCTGGTACAATCTCTACAAATGCCTTACCTGTCACAACTGGAGACCTTGCTTGCTCCAAAAGTACCTACTTCTCAGAGCAGAGACGGAATGAAACCATTTTGATAGATGATACAAAGCAGCAAGCTCTCTTCTCCATTCTATTTAGTCCTTTTCCTTTCCATCTACTGGAGGCCATTACATGCCTTACGAGGACAGTTTGTTTCTCTATAGGGATGTAAGGTCAGGATGCAGATTTCAAATGCAATTCCTTGACAACCATGTTTTAGCTGCTAGTTCTCAATTGCTCATCAACTGGTGCTTCTCTCGCTCTCTAGCCATTCACATGACTGTTGTTACGCCCCCTGTCAAAAGCATCATTTTGATGGTTATATAAACAATACTCAGACTTCCAATAAAGTCTAACACCCACAAAAAAGCAGCTCATTGCATATTTATTACTGTCACATCATAACAGAAACTTTTTTTTTTAAAGCAAAAAACCAACTGATTCTTCAGCCTTTCCTGTTCAGTGCTGCAGTAAAGGACAGGACAAATATAGGATGATACTAAAGGTGAAACACCACCACACACCCCTAGAGTAATTATAAATCCATTTTTACATAATCTACTATAAAAATTAAAATGAAACTATGTAAACTTTAGGTCACTATTACTAAGAAAAATAAGTATTTTTAAATAGCATCTACATTTTAAAAAAATTGCTTTCTGTCAGCTAGATACGTGGCAGATTTTCCAACGGGAGTTTCATAGGTTGAATGTAAAAATGGAAGTTAATCATTTGTGGCCTTTTATTGCTGAGAAAACAGATAGCTTTCTTTGAAGAATGTACTGTATTTTTAAACAGCTGATATTTTAAAATTAAGAGGTAGCAACATAAAAAGTCTCTTCAGCAACATACTGCTAAGTAAGTTTGAAATACCCACTTTTATATTCTTTGAAGTACAGACCTTCTAGGTATCCACTTTCTTAAATACAGTACATCTATAAATTGTAAAAATGGACCAGCACACAAGTATCTTTTAACCAAATGACATCCCAAACTCAACAGTGATAGCGTACACTCATATGAAATATATTGCTAGCTGTTTATTATTTTTACTACTATAAATAGAAGGAATAGTTTTCAGGATAAAAACAGCATGCCAACAATAACAATCAGTTACCAAAAATTAAGCCTCTTGTCTCTACAAAAGCCTTTTAGCAACATATGTTATCACAGTATAATGAAAGCTAAAGCAGAATTACACCTTCGGTACTTACTATACAATCCATAAACCATTTAAGCACACAGGGCCATATAAAAGCAGTGTAGTCATTCTTCTATAAAGCGACTAGTTCTAGGGGAAAAGGGAAAAGTAGAGTCAAGACAAATACACCTACGAATAGACCTGACCAATTTATTCATTAAACTCAGTTAAAAAATAGCATTCTCCTGAACACACTACTATACAAACTGTAGTAACTCTTTCCAGATTTTTTATAAAGCTAAACAAATATCAATTTCAGCCTGAATTTTTTAGATTGAATTTGGTACCACTTTCACCCTTNGATGCAAGGTCTTTATCTGTTATCTCATCCATTATAGCATTTCTGTTGCTTATAAATATTCAAGACTATGATCGAGCTGTATCTGCTAAAGAGATTGCAGCTCTTTCATTTTAAGATATATTTTCCAGTTTTTCATTCTTACAACTCTTAACCCCCTCCTCCACTTTTTCTCTTTCTTGAATTACTGTCACTGAACTACATGCACATCTGACTATATGTACCAGTACCAAAGGGACAGACTGCATTTTATAGACACATACCTTTTTTTAAGTATTCTCTGACCCACAAGACTTCTGTACTACTTTTAGTATTAGAAACATATTTAGATTACTCTTCATGAAGCCTACTAAAACCCCTTTCATAGAAGCCTTTCTACTAGAGAGCTGCTTCTCCTCCTCATCCTGACCAGTCCTCTGAAGTCCAATTTTTTGTACGGATGTATTATTTTACACTTTGCTTATATGAAAACCTATGGCACAACAGAATATAGTAGAAGAAACCCAAGCCCCCGATTTTGAAACTATGAAGATAAGTCATCAACACTTTGCCTTTTTATGTGTTTTTATATATACAAAACATACATATACACACACACACGGAGCAGTACATATTAGTATTTAGATAAGCATTACAGATATTCTTTACATACGGAAAAATGGTTTAACAAATAGTAAAACCCATCAAGATTCCTGGTGTATGCTTGTCTAGTGTTACAGCTTCTAACTTGTTACATACTACGATCAAAACCCAGTCTGCTTTCAGAAAGATTTAGATTATGCTTTAGCAGTTCTCTGCGCTATTACATGAGCTGGGAATAGCCTTTTCACAGTCTACGTAGGTCAG
>VYZV01045338.1:183302-222217 GCA_013401275.1 Pandion haliaetus
CCAAGTTCGCTTCACGGCGGCAGCGGCGCGGAGGCCCCGACTTAACGGAAAGCAGCCGCCCTGTGTGGCGGGGAGGAAGGCGGGTTGCTGACCGGCACGGCGGCCGCATCTCCACCTGCCTCAGAAGCACCGGGAGCGCGGGGAGCCCACCTCGAGGGCCCGTCCCAGCGGGAGCTTCTCCAGCAGCCGCAGCATTTCCCGGCCCTTCCCGCCCCGCCCTCCCTGGGCACGTGACCGCCCCGGCGGCTCACGAGCACGCGCTCCCCCCCTCCGGCAGCGCGCATGCGCACGGGCAAAGACACCACCCCCCCGCCCTTCCTCGTCCTAGGTCGCGGGTTCGAGGCCCAGCCCCGGCGCCGCGGGGATGGCCCAGCGGGTTTGGCGGGCAAACAAACTGCTGTTCTGTGCAGCCTTCAGTCAAACGGCGAACGAAGTCGGAACCCCCAAACTTTTACGAGCTTGCATATGCAATAACACTTAAGGCATTTTAACATTCTGCCTGTTTCACAACTTTGCTTTTTCACCATTAACAGGCTACTGTTCCAACTGGTGTCAGTGGAGGGAGTTCAAGGCTTACAACGGGCCCACATCTTCTCTGATATTAAATGAAATCGAGGAAGTTAGGAGAAATACTAACTACAGAAGTCCATGCTGCTGGTACAGTGTTTACCATGAACAACTCATTGCTTGTTTCTTCTTTGCCCAAGTGGGAGTAGAATGCCAACCAGACTGTGGAGGAGGTTTACGGAACAGGCTTTAGCATTTGCAATGACCTGTCCATGCCTTAAGTTGATTTGAATGTGAATGTGAAGAAGCAAAAATGCCCCAACTGCTTGTACGAGAAAACCTGTATGAATTCAAATCCCAGGAAAACACTGACATGCACAGAAATCGATATACCTATAGGCAGACCTTATTTCACTGAAATCACTAGGCTAATTCACAGGCAAACAATTATGCCTTTGTAAATATAACACCAGGCCGTAAAAAATCTGAAAGCATCTACAAGTCTGTACTGGTGGATGCAAGGTCTGTGGAAAACCCTAGGCTGGTTAGGTCAGTTTGCAGCACGTCTTCTACAGACAGGTGTGTGGCCTTGTAGGAACAGTGTGGTGCATGGAAGTTCTGGAGAAGAAACAGATGGGGAAGAACTGATACCATGTTTTGCTGACTGTAAACTTTCCGATTCACCCAATTTCTCTCAGGGTTTGCTACTGCTAGTAGATTATATTTTTAACAAAGGCTTCCTTCTGGAAAATGTATTCCATTTTAATATGGAGAAATTACTTAAAGCTGCTGTTAAATTCAGGAATAGCTGAAATTGCAAATAAAAATTATTTCATGTAATTTTCAATAATAATCTCCTTTATTCTCCTAGAATTTGCTTTGCTACATAATGGAAACCTATCCAATTTCTTTTGACTGTACAATGTTGCACACGACAAAATAGAGCAGCAGGGGGAGCTTCTGCTCCAAAAAAACCAGACGCAGGGACAGCTCAGGAGAAATGAGAGGTCCAAACTTGGAAAGAAAGGTTAGGGGGAATGAGGAGAAAGGTAATGAGTGCCCTGCTCATTTGAAAGGGATCAAACAAGTGACACATGCAAGAGAGAAAAGATGTAATATATGAAAGACAGGAACACATAAAAGAGGACAGGGAAACAACATTCTGTCTGACACAATCTCTGTGAACGCTTCAAAGCAGCTTATTTTTGCAGGTCTGAAGAATAGAGTTTCACTTTTCATAGATGTGTAGTTTAAAATAATATTTGGATTCAGCCTACTGACATATAAGGTGCAAAGTCAGACTGCTCACGGAAACCAGAACTGTGTTAGCTAAATCCATCTTTCTGAGCCCATGCACAGCTACAAAGCAGTAGGGCATACAAAGCTGGCCTTTGGCTGTTCGGAGTTTGTTTGGACTTTCATTATTTGGATCTGCCATCAGGTCTTAGGCCTTAAAGATACCAGATTTTCATGCTTCTGTACCACAGCAGCAACAATCCACCCTACCCCTCTGAATGTAAGCTGTCAAATGACCACAAAATCAGACACAGGGAGGGAAACTTATGGAACAGTAAGTAGGTAGGCAAGAGACTTCAGGACAGCAAGAAAAGAAGCAGATTTATGAGAGAGAAATACGGAGTGAACCTCACATTATATTATCCACATTGCTGCTGAGTTATAGAGGGGTTTTTTTTACAGATAACCCACAACCTAAACTGCAGTAATTAAACATATTTTAAAATTAATCCTTTTGTTGCTCTTGGTTTTAGAGGAATGGCAATAATTAAAACATTGGGAATTAATTGAATAATCAGAGGTTCTTAATATTATAGTAGCATAAAGGTGTTTTACACTGCTATAAGTATATCCAGTTGGGGAGAGCATCTGAGTACCAGTATAAGCCTGCCCCACAAAGAACCATTAAATTCGATAGAAAATAAATAGATAAATAAAATAATAAAAATAATAAATTTCTATGTCGATAGAAATAAATAGATAATTCTGCATTTTGCCAACACAGAGGGGCTAGTAAATGGGAGTTTTAAATGCAGAGGAAACATGATGTTGCAGTTCAGATTAAGCTGAGCTAAATGTCAGCTGCCATGGAAAAGGGAGGTCCCACCGGTCCCCCAGCCCGTTGCCAGCTCTGCTTCCTTTCCCCCTCCCTTTTGCCAGCATTAGGGTGCCTGTGGCTGCAGGATGAAACTGCAACTGACATGGCTAAAAACTAACTGTTATTTTGGCACTGATTTATTTTTTCACGGGTTAGATTTCAACCAGGTTGGAACAGAGCACCACTTTGGACAGAAGAGAACTTTGTCGTTGGGATGAAGGGGGAAGACAAAACTACCCTTCTGGCAGCCCACATTTAGATCAGATTAAATTGGTCCTGAAACTACAGCTTGACACAAGAATATCAATCAGTGAACCACTTTAAGTATTAAACCAGGAATCTTGAAAGCTTTTGTAGAAGCTTACATACAAACATGCTCATAGTGATATGCTACACCTGAAGGACTTTGAAAAGAATGTATCTCTATTTAATTTTTACACTCTGACCAGCCAGTGAAGTTTGTAGTAAGTGAGGCTGGATAAACAACATGACACTGATGTGCAGAACATTCTTTATCAGCTATTTGCTCTTCATAATCTATAATAGTAATTTCTCCTGAATGAGAAACCAGTTTCTTAAATTATTTTACTTGTAAAATTTAAGCATATAAAACCATGACAAGTTTGGTTGTCTTCCCTCCCCCCCCCCCCNCCCCCCCCCCAGTGAATATACTACTTGTGTATTCACTTTATGAGGCATGAAGAATACAGTACTTCATGCATAGTGGATACAGTCTGTGTCCATAGCACTATACGTGTCTCTATCTTCTCTAGCTTTTTCCAGTAAAGAGATGTAATTGGAGGGACTTCCTTAAATGTTCTTGATTTCACTTCTCACTCTGAAATTTCAAATCCTCTTGCTGGTTTCTGTAGCAGTTCTGTCCTTCCAACAGATTGCACTGAAGATCCAGCAATAGCTGTGAGGGACATTCTCGTGGTTCAACATCACCTCAGAGACATACAATTTATATACCAAACTCTGTACTGCCTTTCACAGACAAGAACATCCTAAAGAGATCATTCAAAACAGCTCTGCTACATTCCAAGACTTTCAGAGAGGAATTGCTATTGCCGAACTTGCCAAGCATACTTTGAAGTACCAGATGGGAAAAATCTTGTACATACTATTCTAAATCAAACAAGTTATTATCATAGGGTTTTTAAATATCTGTACTGTATACATCTCAACAGCTGCCTGCCTGAGGTAGTTGAAGGACCAGGAGCTGGTATCACACCCACTATTTGGTAGGACAGAGGCAGGTGAACAGTTTAGACCCGAAAAATGACCTACTCTATAGGCCAAGGAGCCTGTAGTTGGCTTGAGCCATATACCCAGTAAAGTAACAACTCACAGCTCAACACAAACTGGAGTCAGTACCTGGGGCTGTATGCTCACAAGTCCCACTGGTCACCACCTTCTGTCCACAGCTGGGTAGGCACAGACTTATTCTGAGACATGGATGTCTTGCCTTTCCTCTCCTGTCCCTAAGACACACTTCTTTGCACAAGCTTCTTTGACAGGAGAGGGAGGGGACTTCATCTCCCACCCAATGCGATTCTTTATGAATATTCTCCTAACTCTCCTTTCCTGCAATTCAGGACCATTATTTCTTATCCTGTGTTCAGGGAACATACAAAAGAGTTTATTTTAATCTGATTTATTGCTACCATTTTATAAGGAAAAATCTATCATTACCATTTCTGTTCTTCTGCATCCCTCTTTTCATGCCTAAGAGTTCTAGGTGAACTGAATACCAGGTATGCGTCAGGACTGGAATTTTACTCACCATGTGCAGGTCTAATGATTGTAATAGTGTCACAACCCGTGCTGGACAGACAAGGGAGGGGTTGTGGTGAGTTCGGAATTCCCTCGGGCTAAATTAAGGTGAAGCGACACCAAACAATCAGTTAAACGTTTTATTTATGGCAGAAGCAACCTAAACTTGGAAGGCATAATAGCAGGTGGTGTGGTTCCTATTGAAACATCTACAAAGGTAAGGAGGAAAAAGAGAAGAAAAGAGAGTGGAAAACAAGAAAAGGAGAGGGAGAGAGAGATCACCACCCTTAGATCCCATGATGAAGCTGACGGTTGTAGTAATCCTCCGGTGACGGGCACGCACAGGGCTTCCCATGTCTGCATCTTTTATAGCCCGCTCCCGCCTTTTCTAACATCAATCACACCCCTCTTGGTTTTCTGCGCACTGCCCCTAAGGACTTATATAACTCTCAATTTTCTGTGCAGGCACCATCATGGGGGGTGGTTGTGAGCCCCTTTCCCCAAATAAACTCTGGGTGACCCCTAGCCATATACCATGAGTTGTTCCGCCCAGTTCATCAGGACACGGGACTGCACATCCTCCGACACGCCTCCAGCGTCATCCTGTGTCACATGTGGTGTTGCTATGCAGAACTTACCTTGTTGAAGTGCCTTGCAAGCAAGTTCTATTCCCTCCCTCAACTGCAAAAGCCAGGCCCCGGTCTCTGCCCATCACGATGGGTGTTTGAGGCATTAACTCCGTCCGGTCTCTCACAGATGGCTGGAATGCAAAAAGACAACAACAACAGAAAATGTATACTCACTTTTAGGGCAGATGCAGTAAAACTATAAGCCAAATATTCCTCCCCTTCTAACCCTAAGATTTTAATATTAATAATGAATGGCAATAGCGTGCTGGGGCCTTTCAAAATTCTTTGGGCATCACAAAAGATAAAAGGAAATGCCATGTGGGTAGATTATGATGACTCTTAGCCCTATTAGCAAACAACAATTAGTAGACACTGGAATATGCTGCATGGCAAGTTGCACCAACACATCATAATAGCAGCGGAGAAAATGTATTCCTAAAATAATAAACACACTACTAGGCACATCTCCCCTCATCCATACAAGGAATTCATGGACTGTATTTATTACATGACTCTTAGTTGAGAGCTACTATGATAGCTACTATAGATTTTATTTTTATCACATAATATTTTAAGGTAATGAAAACAGCCGTTGGTCAAATAGTTACACTGGTAAAACTTTTTTGCTGACAGAGGTTGTTTCAACCAAGGACATAGAAAGAGAAGGTAAGTTTACCAGACCAAGAAAAAGCACTGTTTGTTGATACAGCTACGTCCGTGTTAAGAGTGCTTTTGCCACTACGGCACACAAATGCTTTTTTACCATTAAATCTGTTCCAGGGTAAATCCAGCCAACTTGCTCCCAAGGCAAATGGCCTTGGGATTTACAAGTCTTTCTCAGTCTTATCAGTCTGTATCCAGTTTGGCAGCACATCATGCTGGCCAGAATGCCTGGACTTCTTAGGGGTCTCTAAATAATACATAAGGGGCAGCTTTTCACATCTATCTCCTACTTCTGCCCTTCTCTATTCCATGGGAAATAACAACTGAATGGACTTCACTGCAGATGTTCCTAGACTCCTATAAAACAACAAATCCCATCTATCCATGCCTGTATCCAAGCTCGGGAAGCTGGGGTCAGTTAGTATACTCTACACATACAACTTTCCTTGAAGGATATTTAACATTCGTTCCCATTTTGTTTTCTGAGACAGACTGTGTGACTACCATACTTAGCACGGAACTAGGATAAAGAAAAAATTCCAACTCTGTCACTATATTATTTCCTACCCACTTCATCTCCTTGCATCTGAGTTTCCCTACCTGCAGAATTAAGGTAGTAATATGTGACTGTTCTTACAGGTGGTGTAGGTATCCATCAAGTTTGTGGCTTTACACCATCATGTTTATTAACTTTTACTAATACCTGATAAGAACCAGCAGTTCTTTTGTATTTTGGGAAAAGCATGACCATGGCAGAAAGACAGGTGCATGTCCAGAATGCTAGAAATTCTTTTTTCTTAGGAAAAACATGGCAACATGATATTAAACATAGCAAATGTAGTGCTCATGAGGAATACAAAGAAACACATTGCAGAGGAGGAGAAGGCTAAAAAAAAATAATTTGAATGTGACATCTACTCACAAAGCTAACTAAATATTCATGTATTAATTTGAAAAGAAGGTTTTGGGAAGCAATTGTAAGAGTCCTGGACAACTTCTTTATAGTTACCAACTTTTTGAACCTTACAGAACTGTCACACTGTTGCTGCAGTTGTATAACCTCCATGACTCCTGGGACAAATTCTGCTTTGAATCATATTACTGTAATTCCCCTTTTCCTTCCGCATGAGAGTGTCTCAAATTAACAAAGGTACAAAAAGAAGAGAGGCATACTGCATACTTCTTTACAATGGCAAACAATTTTCTCATGGCTTAGTCATGAATAAGAGAGTCATGCCAATAAAACTATTGTATCTCAGCCTGCCTGCGTATAATCTCTCTTTCTAGGTACAAAAAAATGTTCTAACTTACCTAAAAGCATTACCAGCCAGCTGGAAAAGTCTGAAAACCCTCTGGCTCATGTGCAAGTGCAAGACTTCTATAAGGTAGGAAAATACATGTATTTATAAATAGGGTTTGCTATGGTGAAATAATGAAACTCATAATGCAGATGACAATATCTTTAATTAGTATTTTGCTTACAGCAGATTTGCAATAGTTTAATATTGCATCAGTAGAGATATTCTTAATTTTCAGTGAAGTAGCTGAGATGACATTTCCTTTTATTTAGAGTTACTCTGGAGCAAATTCTGGAGAAGAGCTCTCCAGATAATTTCTCTTTGCACTGTGAAGACATGGTCTACTCATTCATACACAAGCCACTGTAAGGAATGTGACAAGAAATTTTCCTTTCACAGTTTGGAGAATATTTCAGGAGAAATCCAGAGTGACTTAAAATAGAAAATTTACAATTATATTAATTTTCCTAGTTTTCCTTAAATAGTTCTCCACCTATAAGAGGAAAATAAGAAGAAAATATAAATTGTTCATTTGAAGACAGGATATGTTTTTTCCGTAAGTTAACTACAATGCGTTATATGACATAACAACCTAGCAAAGAGCAGTCATTCTAATATTGTCACATACAGTACTAGTTGTAAACCCNAAGTTAGCTAAAGCCATACTTGTGCTTTGTCTTGGTCTTGGTCTATGCTTTATCTTTATCTTGGTCTATACTTCATCTTGGTTTACGCTGGCTCTAGAAGGTGAGATGATCAGATAGAAAGTCTGCTGGGACAAGGTTTCGCCTTCAAAAATATTTAAATATATGTGAACCATAAAAATGAGATTTATCAGTGCGGTGTTTTGTGAACACTTTTTATCTGATACTAGGTTTCCTAAAATGAGATTAACCATTTTATGAAAAAACAGCCTTGGATTTTCCCTTGTGGAAAATACCTGAGAGAATCAAAAGTCCAAGTGGCATCTTCATATCCATCTGCTGGATTATTTTTGTTTGTTCAAGAAATGGATATAGTAGTTGTGACATAAGTAACTATGTTAAAATAGTGAACAATTTCATTTAGCAAGTTAGAGTCATCTGTTCAGTAGAAATTATGAGTTAGAAAAACTGTTAAAAAAAGTGAAGAGAAAAAAAAAGATTCAGAAAAATTATAACCCAGACAATAACTTTCTACAAGCAAAGAGAGAAAAAAAATTTACTAAATAGTTCATTTGATATCACTGACTCAGCTCATTTTATTAGCTGATAGAGTGGTTTGATAAAAAGAAGAGGCAGAAGATAAGGTTATTTTGTGGACCAGATAAAATCAACAAGTCAAATAACTTGCTTATATACACAATGAAAAGGCAGGCACATATTGTAAGTGCATACCAAAAGTGTTCTGATACACATGAAAACTGTAGCAGTGTAAACAAGCTAATAACAAGTTTACAGCTGTAGATAAAATAAGGCTGAAGATTAGCCAGGGGAAATTGCCACACCACAGTAAACAGAAAAAGAGATAAAGCAATTTTTCCAAGTGCATCAAAGCTGTCTGTGTGAAATTCCACTTAGCTAGTACTACTTTCCAACCATACACACTTTCCTATCAGCCCAGAAGTAGCACCATCAGATGGTGTTCCTTTTCACTAGAGTTACAGTTTTGTGTCTTCTTATTCAAAATGGGCCCCTGTTAGTTCAGCAGGGTAGTGAACCTGGGCTGTTAGAAGCTGGAGTCTCACTATAGATTACCAAATCAGTTTGCCTATTGTAGAAAGTACTAATGCCAAGATAAGAGGTAAATTCCTGCTGCATTAGGAGCTGCAGTAAGATGATGGTATCTCATTTAAGATGATTTTCTGCTTGTCCTGGTAATTCAGAGCCCCTTAAGAGTGAAAGACTTTCAGATTCCTTGTTAAATTCCAGTTGATAGTTACTTTCTGCAGAACGGACAACAGAATGAAAATCCCTGGAACAAGAAGTCCCATCATGTAAGTGACCTTCAGGATCGAAGTTCCTAATAGACGACGGCCAAACCACAGTGAGTGGTATATCAGTAAATGCTATGCCAATAATAATAACTGCTACTGACTGTTAATAACTGCCCTCCAGAACTGGGATATAATGCAAGCTTCCTGATTCCTGGCATTCTGCAATTGGCTAAAAATAATGGTATAAACCACAGGCAAAGCATAAGGATTGCATGAGTGAATACTACAGTCAGTTACTCCCTCAAAACTTGTCTACACAAGCCCTGTCATGGCAATTTATCCAACATTAACTAAGGTCTGAACGGATTTGTTAAACTACATTACACCTTTGGCTGGACACTTTTATTCTGAATTTAGTTAGCCTTCATTTGGTTTGATTTAACTCATTCTGATCTGGTTTACTTTAGCAAAACAAAGGTGGATGGATAAACATCAGGAAGAAAAAGAACTATTTAAACCATTAAAACAGTGGTCACTGCTAGTATAAGAGCAAATGGGTAGAAGCTTGGGTTTAGAAGCTAGAAGGTAATTCTTAACACTCACAGCAACCATACTCTGGAACAGTTTTCTAATACAGTAAGATGAGCAAAACACCTAATTCAGTCAGTTTATGAACCAGATTACATGGCATGCTTGCAATAACAAGGGAATAGATTCCATCACCCAGAAGGTGCCTTTCAGGAAAGTTCCCGTGATAATATTTACATAGCTATTCTACTTCTCACAAGATTTGCAAAACACACATAATATACACAGAATATATCTTGCACTGTAAAAACATAAAACCAAATGTTAGATCTTTCAAACTGAGCATGTAGTCTCAGAATCATGAGCAAACACTTTCCTATTGTGGTGTTTATTCTCCCTTGTTTCAATTTTTTATTTGTAACATGGAAGTAGTAATACCTTCTTGTCTCACAGGCAGCTGTGAAGGAAAATTCATGAATATTTATAAAATGCTTACTCCAGTGATGAACACAATCTCCTCATGAGGAAATCAATAAACCCATACAGATTTAGACAGTGTATGGTAAATAAAGGTTATAGCCATACACAGACTAGAACAGATAAACAACTGTCTCATTCACTGTGCATCCATCATCCTGTAAATTGAGTCAGACTGCAGTCCTGTCAGGAAATATATCTGAGGATCTTGTAGTAAGAGACTACCTTAGTGCATATGCGCAACATACAGCTTTAATTTGTACTGGCAAAATATTGGGTTGTCACATATAACATTGGTTAGGAGTCTAAATACATCATTTAGCCAATGATCTGGTAAACAGTAATTCAATGTAATTTAAATCTAATTTTTTTGGTGAAATCTTTGCTACTGTTAAATTATTTGGGTTTACTGCAGAGCTAAGTAGGAAAAAGATGATCAAATTACTGGGTGATAATTAAGTCCCTTTCTTGCTATAAATTATGATTAATATGCTACCACATCTTCAAAGATATTTAAAGCAGAGTGTATATCATAGTATGTCACTATTTGTACTGTAAATACACACCAGATCTCTCAGGTACATCCAGTGACCTGATGATATGAAGGTACCTTACACTTGCTAAGCTGGTCCAGGAGCACCCACATTGCAGTAGTGATAACCATCTATGTCTACAACCCGAAATCTGCACTGGCACTGCTATTTATGTGGATTTGGCACTGGAATGCCTGGGGAATCATACCGAGGTTCTTAGCATTTCATTAACTTGAGGTGCTCTGTGAAACATTTGATGGCAGGCTATGACAAATTTCCCTTTTCCTTCCAGGTCTTTGTGGGAAAGTTTTCAGTCTGCCAACATGTTTAGCTGACTATTCCCATGATGCAATTTCCTCTCTTTCATGTGCCCTAACCAGTGCCAATATGAGCATAGCTGGATGAGCTGTTCACGCTTGTACTTGCAGAGCTATTGCAGCCATGAACAGATAGAGGGTTTGAAGAACACAGAAGACCAAAGAGCTCTCCAACTGTACTGGAGTCACCAATGGTTCTCACATGCCCATAGTTTTCCCTTTTCATGTGACTGTTCAGGAGTTACTACGAAAAACACCTGCAGACCTCTCTGGAAAAAAAGGGATATATCTGTGTGGATGACGTTCAGTGTTATAACCTCCACGCAGAAAAGCCGTCAGTGAGATTTCTCAATCAAGCATTACCTCTGGTGACTATCTTCGTAGTTACTCTACCATAGGATACTTGGGAGAAGACAGTTTAATTACACTTCAGATGTGATGGATGGTTGCTTTGCATGCTCGGGATCAAGACCAAGACTACTGGACAGTAGTACAAAAGGATAAAAGTGAAACCATGTATGTCTAATGGCCAAGTCAGTGCCAGTAAAGCCTTCCACCCACCCAATCAGACCTACCTCTCTGAACAGCTCATATACCTGGCTTCAACACATCTAATTAAACTGCATAGTGTGCTGCACTAAGGCAGCTATGCTCCTTCTTGCAGCCAAGCTAGCTCATTTATGGTTTGGTCAGGTATTTTTGCAGCGCACTGATGTGCAGGCCTAATCAAGGCAATTTTTATTGCTGGGCAAACAAGGGAAACAAAATTAATGCCTTTTGTAGTTGTAAGCTTACAGAATGGACTGACATGCATGAAAAAATATGAATGGGAAATGTGGGACCCTGGATATGAATTATTTACAGCTCTGATGTGATTACAGGATAGATGGCTATTCTCTTAAAAGCTGTGTGATGTTCTCTTCTTTCCCAAACACCTATGCTAACCTGAAAGTTCCAATAAATCAGTATGTTAACCGATTAAACAACATTAAAGCAACTGTCTTCTGGCAGGCCTACTACCACCTTAGGTCTTGCAGCAGCTTGTTCTGCCCTCCTCAGAGTTGCATCCTCTTTCCTATAGCACCTGAGCCAGCAAAGGCAGTGGATCCTGCTGAGGAAACAGAAGAACTCCGTATCCTTTCTTGCCCAGAAGAATAAACCAGCACAATTTCAAGGCGGCTGTTATGGACTTCCTTCATGTAGATGTACTTTTATTCCATCTGACATGCCAGTACATTCTGAAATTCCTGCTACCCATACGGGCACTTCGAAGAACAGACCATCAGCTGCTGTTCACTGAAACATAACCAGTGTTTTCAGTGTGTGGTCAGGGGTGCGGGGCATGCTAAAATGCAGGACAACAGAGGAAAATGATGCCATGTGCATGGGAAGGAGAGCACAACAAACCACCACTGCTCGGCGCAGCCCTCCCAGCGCTCTGTTAGGAATTCATTGCTGATACTGGACAAGTACTGATAACTCCAGACCATTTCAGTAGGGACCAAGGGGTCTGCAGATAACTTTTCCTGTTTTTTTTTCTTCCTTTTTCAGAAGAAGATGGTCTTGGAATAGGAATCCTCTCACTTTTGTGTAAAAGGCCATGTGATTTCACTGTAAGGGGCAGCCTTCAAGAGTGCTCTGAAAGGCAGTAAGAGCAAAAAGGACAGTGTGGGGCTGCAAAAGGGCTATTGATGAAACAACTCACTGAGGTTCCTGATGGCAGTGATTAAAGGTAATTTGGGCAGTTTCTCAATAACCAGAGGCTTACTTCCTAGAAAACAAGAGAGAGTGTTTGCTAACCTTGATTAGCCCAGTGGCTAGAAAACTTTATGTTTCGACAGGCTGAGCTGCCTTTAGTGCCAGACTGTCCTGGCAAAAGATCAAGAACATCAACTTCCCTGACAAGCTGTCAAGGGCGTCAGGTTCTGTCACAGCCGCACTCCTGCCACAGCCTCCATCTGCCGAGGCCTCAAGAAAAAAAACCAAAAAAGCCTTTAAATGGTAACTAATCTTCGGATGGGTAAGCACTGTAGTTGATGGAGGTTGTAAAAGCGACCCTGTTCGCTTTTCGCTTTGAAAACTCAGCTCCTGAGCATGGCAGGAGAAAAATGGGTGCACAACGCGTGGGCATGAGGGCCCTTTCCCTGCACGCAGTCCGCCGTGCTGGCTTGGGACTGGGTTTGCCCTCGGCTGGGCAGTACCTAACCACCTAACCTCGCCTCCCGAAACGGTATCCAAAGGCCTGGCCCCCAAAGCAACGAGCAAACCTTCCTCGCCCTCACCCGAGGCCGTGGGGTGTGCGGCGGAGACGCTTTTGGAAGGGTCCCCCGCCGTCGTCCGGCCCGGCGGGTCCCGCCTCAGTCACTCCCCAGGGGAGAAAGACCAGAGCGGGAAAGAGGCGAGAAGAAAAGAGCGGCAAAAGGCTGTTAAGGGCAGGCTGAGGTGCGGAACGCTGAGAGCGACGACAGCCATGGGGGAAAGGAGGCGGGGGCGGGCCGGGGNGCGGGGGGGTCGCGGCCATTACACTGGGATGTGACTGGTGCTACCGGTAAGCCCCCCGGGTCGGGTGGGGGATCAGGCAGGCAGCCTGCGGGGCCGGGTGCGTGGTTGGTGGGATGGGAGGACACCGGTGCCGGGCTCCTGGGCCGAGACCTGACGGGAGGGAAACGTGGAAACAGCGGTCGTGGAGGAACCCGCACTAATTCGCGAGGAGGCTGTGGCGGAGCCACCCGCGTGGTCGTACGGCCGTGGGGACAAACAAGCCGGCAGGAAAACGGGCCTGCCTGCGGCCGCCGGCCTTCGGGCCTCGCAGCCGGCCTCGGCTCCGCGGGCAGCTGCCGGCCCCCAGGTGCTCCCGCCGCCTGGGACAGAGGCGAGGCGAGGCTGCCGCGCTGAGGGGGGTGCCGCTCTCCAGCCGCCGCGCCAGGTGCCTCAGTCCTGCCGCGGCCTGGGGAGTTCTGCCGGGCAGGTGCCGCCCCTCAGGCTGAGGGGAACGTGAAGCCGTCGGTTCTTGGCGTGAAAAGGCAAGAGTCGTCACAACCGACCTGTCCGTTTTCACCGCCCAGTCGGAGTCCGGAGGCGGAGGCAGGTCCCTTCTTCCTAACCGCGGGTGACATTTTGAAGGCGTCAGGGGTCTGGTCCGGGAAAGTGCTGCGGCGGCCGAAAGGCCCCCCCCTGCAAAACCCGGCGACGGCTGAGGCTCAGTGCTACCGCGGCCGTCGTGTGCTGTGGAAAAGGGTGGTTTGTGCTATTTTGTTTTTAAATGTCCCCCGGGCCACGAGGCCACCCCTGTGTATGTTAATCCCATTGATTGAGCCGCTCTGGAAGGAGACCGGAAAGAAAAGGTAATGAAGACCTTGAGTCCAGAAACAAAAACCTTTGTTTAAATAGGCCGGGGCGGTGATTGAGGGAAAGGGTGTAAGCTTTTACGTACTTTACAGATTCATGGCAGGGAAGTAGACTTAGGTCCATGTAAGTCACAAGGAAATCCCTGAACCTTCAGGAAAGCACAGTGGTGCATCGTGCATACGGGCAGTTAAAGGATTAGGCCATAATAATAGTTACTGGGCTTGGGAAAGAAAAATCAAAGGTCCTAAAAGGAAATTATTGTTCGGTCAGGAGTACAGCTACTGAAGAAAAATGTACTTTTAATATAAAAACTACTATTATTTTCATACTAAAATAATACTTACGATATACTCATGTCTCACCAATGACAATAGTATTTAGAAACCTCTTATTTAAAAACATATTTATCTTAATATCATCACCAAGAGGTAACAGAATTGTCATTATCCCTGTTTTCATAAGTGATGGATTGCAGCAGAGAGGCACTAAATGGTTCCCCAAGATCAGAGTGGAGTTTAATTCTCTTAACTCCTTTGCATGCCCCAAAAGCTGGTCCGAAGCCATCATTTTAGACTGAATCTTTACAGTTAGTCTGTGGGCAGTTAATATTTACAGGAGCAAAAGCTAGGACTGACAGACAAGGATCACATTCTTTTGTTAATTGCCACTACTGTGGATGATCTGGATTTTAAAGGCAATAGCCACAGCTGATACATATTTCTCATGAAAATTAGACCAAAATCAGGACCAAGTGCCCTACCTACATAAGTACTCAATCAAAAGACACTCGCTGTAGTCTGACAGTGCTGTCCCATCTCCCTGTGCCAACAAAGAGTGCTTTCACGGCTGTAAACCAGATTGGGAAATCCAGTAATGTTACTGTCTTTGAGTTAGTAAAAAGTCTTGCAGATCAGCGAGTTGAACCAGGTTCAGTAAGTACCAGATTTATTATGAAGGAAGGGACAAAGCCAGGAGCAGGAGGTGGGAGAAGCAAGAGCAACTCCTTTCAGTGTTAGCTTTTAAATCAGTTCAGCTACTCACAGCACTGCTTCTTTAGTGTCTTAAATAGTTTTGAGGTTAGTAAGGTCAGAGTTTGAGCATTCTTAACCCCCTGCATTTTTTTTCTAGGCTCCTATATCTTTTTGCTTCATTTTTAATAATACAACTATTAAAGATAACACATTCATAGTTGAGCCCTGAATTACTGTAGGACACTTCTCTCTTTCAGGCCTGAAATATCCTCTCAAGAGGCACGTCTTGTAGTGTTGCAGAAACTTTCTAGTGGTTAAAGTGGATTCACAGGTTATTCCTGTCAAAATATCCCCAAGCAATAGACAGGTTTTACTGCTCCATGAGGAATATCTGACTGTATTCCTGAGGTTATAGAATAGTTGGTTTTGTCAAAAATTCACTATAGTGTTGGAAAACTATGTTCACAGCTGTCTTAAATTCTGTTGAACAGTGTTGTGGCTGATGACCACCTGTATCACACCTAATTGTGCTTTCTGTAATGACTTTTAAAAGCCCTGTCTTGTCCATATAAAGCCAGAAGCCATCAATATATACTGATACACTGTTTAAAATGGTTATAAATACTGGCGTAATTTCTGCTGTCGCGTTAATGATACGAAAATACATGTATGTGTTCCAAGCATAGGAACTGTGCACAATTCCTGCGTTGGACAGCTAATAGTTGAAATCAATGTCATGAAATAATTAAGTGAAGTCTGCAAGATCTGAGCCTAGTTTTAGAACTGAATATAATAAACAGTACTGGAAGAGAAGTAAAAAGGTAATGAGTGTAGAGATGAGTAAGAAAGGCAAGCATAGAAGCAGAAATACTAAAATAAATAGAAGTGCCACAAAGGATTTCACAAGGCTGGAAAGAAAACTGGACACCTGCATAGTTTGAGTCTGACCCTCAGAACTGCCTCTCCAAAAGGATCTCCCACTGAAAATCTTAAAATGCCAAGGAAAAAAATGCAATGCACAGCTTATGTTCTAAAACAGCACTGTCATTTGCAGCTGGAGTGCATGTGAGGAGGATGCTTTACTGGTAGAAAGTAGGAGCTGTGCCAAAGCTACAGCACGAATACGCTGGATCAGTACAATAGGATTGACAATTGAAGTGCTGTCAGCTGTAGCATTACTGCCCCTTTGAAATATGCAGGTATCTCACATCTGTTGTAGCTATTGCTTCAGCTTCTTAAAAATTAGAAGGCTGTATGTAAATTGTTCATATTTAAGATACACTTTTGGTAGGTATGATTGCTGTATGCTTAAGGTAGCTTTAATCTGTTTGGCTAAAAACCAGTGAAGCTGCACTGCTACAGACCTTGACATGAGCCATCTAGGTCGGCACAGTACTTGAAGATCTTCATGGAAATCTGCACTTTTGTGGCTCAGCTGCTGTTAGTTATCTAGATATTTAGTATAGCTCAGGTTATGCCCACACGTGTAGCATCCATGTTTCTGGCTTCCAGTGTTGGCAGAGAAGTCTGTTTAAAACCAGAAAGTTTTACGATAAAATCAAATCTAGTGTATTCATTTAAAGTGAGCTATGAAGGATTTTTTGGATTTGGAGTTGTGCTCTTTTTGTAACCATATGTATAACCTCCTTTCCCAGATCCCCTGAAGAACCCTAGAGGATTAAACCTGAAAGCCTCTTGGATGCCTTGGTAGTTTGTAGAACTCTTGAAGAGCTGATAATGTAGGTGTCTTAGAAAATGAGAAGAATAGGACTAGTCAGAGACCTAACTTGGGATTTTGGGAACTCTAGTACAGTTTCTTGCTGTAACAGGTACTTTCAGTACAAATTTCAATTGAGTAACCTAGACCTTGTCAACACAACAGAGTTTTGCCCCTTTAAAGAAATAAGCGTAGTTAAAAAACAGGAATACTGCCAATATGGATCCATTCCTTTAAAACTGTTTACTGTAACAGTAATTGTAGGGAGTGTACACTAACTACAAAAAAATCACATCCTTTTGCATCATAGGAACACCAGTATAAATTTTTTAACATGCCCCACACCTTAGTCTGACTGTGGAATTAATGTGAATTTCATGCATATCAAAGCGTTTGCAGTGATTAAATGATGCATGACCATAAGCTAAAGATACATTTGTGAGAAAAGATAGTCATAAAAGAGTAAGACTTAATGTGGAAGGTATTGTTTTACAGTTTTGAGAGACTGATGGGGCAAATGAGAACAGGGCATAAAGCAGAACTTTTCTGATGAATGGAGAAGAGGATGTAAAACATTTGCACAAGTTATAGCTCTCCAGCAGTCTTCAGTTTTATTTTGAAACTGTTCAGAAATACATGAATCATCTGAGTTTTAAACCTAAAATTTGGTAGCGTATGGTTCAGTTGTGTCTGCAGGTACAAGATCTGATTGGCTTCCTAAATAACCACCCAAGGTGGATGAGATTTTCTGCTTTTAAATACTGCTCCCACACTATAGCACATTAATCAATACTACAGTATGTATGGTTTAATATCAAATTATCTTGCAGTTGACCTTTTGTCAGGACCTTGGCACTTCTTGGGTTTTAATGCATCCTGCTGATTGTTTTTCAGTTGTGAAGAGCTGCCAATGGCTGGCTTAATGTACTCATAACCAAGAAATTTTCTTTCCAAGATAAGGCATTTCAAGGGTTGCAGGTTTTCTGTGTTGCCCCTGCTAAATCAGACTTTGTAGGTAGGAGTGCATGGCAAAATATTGCCATAGCATTTCACTTTTCATAGTTACATCTGCCTTCCATTCTTAATTCAAGAGTTCTTAGCATCCCCTTTATGAGTATAACTCAGAATATGTGGTTGCAAATAACCACATTTTTTTCTTAGAACTGAAGTTTTGATTCCTGCAGATTTTTGGCCATTTGTCCTATAAATTGACAGCACAAGTCTCTCACCCAGGTCTATTTAGCATGTTAGGGTGCCTTTGCAGATTTCATATCGACTTGCAAAGACATGTTACAAACTTGTGAAATTGCACGTTACAGAGAAAGTAGCAAACCTTAGGAGAAAAGAAGTATTTGTTCTTCAGAGGGGAAATTAATCTTCAGGCCACGGCTCCCTTAAACTTCTCCATTGTCTAATAGCTTCTGAGTTTTCAAAATTGATTAGGAGGCGTTATTAACATTTAGCCTGTATAGTTCTGACAGCATACTCCACTCATAATGTAGTGACGCAAGTGCTAGTGAGCCTATGCAGTAACACTTGCTAAGAGGTTTAAGTCGGACTTTGTGTGGCTCAGGGATGATCCATTCTTCCATAGCTTTGTGTAGTGTGACCTCCAACTGGGTTAACATTTTATCATCTTCCCTCATCACCCCAGAACCTCAGACCTGCAGAGCATCGTGAAATATTCAGATAGGGAGCTAAGAAAAGGGGTGTTGCTGGAGAGATGCATTGTCCGAATTGCTTCCCTTTTAGGTGCTGTAGACATTTTGCAGGTAAGATAATGCAATTTTGATTGCATTTCCATTTGCCAGGCATCGATTTATTACTTGCTACTGGAAACAGGCCCAGATGACACAGAAGGCCTACTGCACGCTGTGTCCAAAGACTGTGCCTGAGCAGGAACAGGGTAGAAATGCACCATACACGTGCATGTGCCAAAGGTCTGAGGAACATTCCTGTGAAATATGTAATTTAACAAGTGTATTTAACAAAGAATTTTCTGAAAGCAAAACAAGGACTAAGTATTTGGAGATCACAGCAAAAGAGAAGCGTGTTGTCAGGAGGGAGGAAGTGGTCAAGAGAAGCCAGGGTGAATGGTAGGGCACTTCACATGACGTGTGAGCAAATGACCACAACGTAATAGTAAGGTGCAGTTCCAGAGCAGTATAAACATTGGCTGAATTATGTACACATCTGTTTTGCAGACTCTGGTATGGGAGAGGTCAGTGATTGCCAAGTGATTTGCCAAAGGCTAGCAAATAGTATAACTGGAACTAAGGAATTTTTAGTTGCAGCTCTGTCTCCCTGCAGTAAAGCTAAGAGCAAAAGCTTGCATGCAGATGCGAAGTTGATACTCTACAGAACTGGAAGCTGACAGAGTTTACAAGAGACAATGAATGGCAAGTGATGGGAAATGAAAACAGCTTTTGGATATGAAATATACATACAAGAGAATGCTTATACTGGGCTTTATGATGAAAAGCCCTTGTTTCAGGGTACAGACCATTTAAAAATAGGGGTTTTCTCAGCATTACCACTAGCAGAGAGTTATTAAAGGCTTTCTTATTGTGGTATAGGATGGTCAAACATGGATAGTATATAGTGTTGATCTGTCCTGTGGTAAAAATTACACTGCTGTGCCTTGCTTTTACAAAGATTTGACAACCAGCTATTGCACATTAACTGTATCTAGTCCTTCCAGTTTTCCATTTCTCAGAGTGCTTCATATGAAGACGGAAGAATCAGGGTACATGAAGGAACTGAGGTGGAGAGAAAGCAAATATTATGTCCGGTGTCAGATAATTCCCTTCCACATTTCATCATGATCATGTGACATTAGTGAGCTTGCTGCAAAAACTTGCCTTTTTGCATGTAAGACGTAGCTGGATTATCTCTATATCAGCTGTTGCCATTTAGCAAGATCAGGTAGTGTTCACCTGAGTGCATAGCATGAAAATGAGAACAGTCTAGCTTGTGTGACTCTGTCCTCAAAACTTAGAGTATGATCATTTAGGCTTCCTGTTTTCAAATATGCGAACATTATTCTTGGGTTTTTAAAACATAAACTTATTTTTTAAAAATAAACCTTTAAAAATCCTGCTTCAAAGTAACTCACCTTGTGGGTCTTTTGCCAGCGTTTAAAGAAACATCTGCTGTTTTGTATTACTGCTTCAAATTCACATTAGCTGGAGAACTCAAGGATTTACTGTGAAAAATGACATGGCAAGAGGGTCAAATAATGTTTTAGGAGAAGGGATTTCTTAGAAAAATTGTTTAGAACAGCTTTTATTTGATCTTGGGCAGCTTCATCCTTTACAATATCTAACATGAAGTTGATGAATCTCCTTCTGACCTCCTAGCTAACCAAAGGAAAGGTGCTCATTACTTTATATCCATATGTAATGAGGAAGAAGAAAAATACTCAAGAGGAAAACAAATGCAGGAGAGATTTCAGAAGTTTGAAACGTCATAAATACTGTTTTACAATGGAAATTGAAATGATTTAAAAAAGAAAAAATCATTTGCAAATAGCTCAGTCAAATCCCAGCTGAGTCAAAGGGTGTTGTGGCAGAGTATGAGATCCAGATATTTTTTCCCAAGATGCTGGTTAATTGTCTGATTCACCTTTTTGACCACAGGAGATTACTTGTTGCTTCTCAGTGTTTCCAATGTAGTGTAGTTGTGGTGGTTTTGTGTTAGTTATTTCTTGTCAATACGGTCTCCTTGAGAGTTTTCTTAAAAGTTGTTAGAGTAAAATGCTGGGGATACTGGCAGAAATATGCAGTGCACACAACTGAATCTGATGTTTCCTGTTCCTTTTTAAGCCCTGCTGCTCTGAAGGAGGATGAGGAAGGGTGGGGCAGAGGTTTTGGAGCTGTGTCAGGAGTCGGGTGTGTATGCGGCGGGGGGTGACTGCTCTCCAGCAACACTGCGTCTGCAGTTTAAACATTTGGCTCCAGATCCAGTGCTGAGGAATTCTGTCTTAACATGCTGTCACATTAAAATGTACAGTACTCTTCCCTCCCACTTTTTTTTTTTTTTTAAACAGTGGTCACTGGGTATCAAATGCTACAAAAGGTAACACGCTATGAAAACCAAAAAGAGTTAGAATTTAGGAGGTTTTGAGATTTGAAATTTGTCAGGTTTTCCCTTTTGTTTTTCCTTATTCTCAACTCTCTCTTCCCATCTTTATTTGCATGTTACTGATAATGTAATCCTTAAGCTTTTAAAGTTTATTTAGCTGTATAGGTTATTTTGCCTATATAATTTTCACTGAGTGAACAGGATCTGCCATTTAAAGCCTTTGCATTCCCATTAGCTGTGGGAGTTTGCTTTGAGATAGTTTCTTTACTTTTGCTGCTGCTTCTGGTCACAGAAGTCACCAGTATCAGATGTTTGTTTGGTCTTACGAAAACAAACATGATCTTCTCTACAAATCTAACCTGCTTTCAAATACCTGGCTCACATGGCATCTTGAGAAATTTTGTGGTGTTTACTTACTTAAGTTTTCTACAAGGATGTTGCACATTGTAACAGTATGTAGAGATATGTCAGGTTACTGCACTTGGGCAAAGAATTATAATTTCAAGCAGAAGTATGGTTAATATACACACCCTGTATGATTCATGCTAAAGATGGAGGCTTGAAAGAGACTGATAAATTTAACAGGACAAAAAAGAAATAATGTTAAAACTCTCCCTGATAATCCAGCACATTGTTATTTAAAGCAAACATTTCTTTAAAAAGGCCCCTCATCACCTAAGATCTGTTTGTGAAATTACAATTTTGTCACAGCGGAGGCAGTTAAGGATGAATGTTGTTTCCTCAAAATGGCCAAGCCTGAAGGATGCTGTTCAAAATCTAGAAGTTTGGGGTTTTTTTAAGACCTGAACTGCCAAAATGTGTGATTGGAAAAGAAGAAAGTACCTCTTTTCAGCCAGTCAGCTTTTAAAATTCTTTGATTTTCAATACTCTCTTGTTTGCTTCAGTCCCGACTCGTGTAGATGTGTTGGTGTTAATTTGGTTTTTAGGAGCTCTAGGTGTGTTGAAGAGATCTGCATAGCCAAGTATGGACTCCACTAGCAGTGTGTTCTGCAGTGCCTAAGTATTTTTGAAGACTTGGCTACCTTCCAGGCTTCAGACTTGTTCTCAGACTCAGTGCAAATGAATTGAAGCATCTCTTTCACATGTGTACAGATCAATATTTGTATGTCTGACTATATGGTAGCCATACCTTAAAAGTAGTTCATTGTTGTGAAGTAGCTGCTCCTAGATGTTGGTTTCCACCTCTGGAGGAAAGACTGACCCTGACTAAAATGGGATACTAGCCTCTATGCAGAGGGAAGTCCCTTTGGGGACTGTCCCCCAGGCAGTAGGATTAGAGGGAGCAGGCCTATGAAGATGCCACATTCTGTGAAAATAAGAGGATGCCATGTATTTTGGAAAATCTTCACAACCTCCTTCGTGTTTATCTGAGCAGTCCGAGACTTAGCTGCTTTCTTGTGCAGCAGTTGCTTGCCTTTTGTAGTCTGATGGTTACTGGGACCACAAAGTTTAGCACTGAGAAAAAAGGATTTTCTTTTTCTCAGACTGGTCCCTTACGTTGCCTGGGGAAGCACTATAGAAGGGCTTTGGGAGAACAGTAATTCATGTGGGAACTGCCGGGGCATGCTGAGAGGAGATGCTATATAGAGGTTTGGGTTTTTTTTGCTTGTTCCTCTTCTCCCTTCACATGCAGGTCATGGTTTCTAAATAGGAACATGAGTTTCATGTATGTGGTAACAGTCTTCCAAGATGTTGAGATTGTAACAGTCGATAACTATCTACATCTAATGATGATAGGACAAAAATGTACCATCTTAATTTGATGAGAGGAGGCCAGTTAGACATTAGGGGAAAGCTTTCTAGCTAAAGGCTAGTGGACGCAGTGCACCAGACTTTTTAGGAAGTTTGCAGAATCTTCTTTTTAAGAACAGAATGGGTTGATGTACATATATTAATACTACCTCATTGCTAGAGGACCTACTGAGGACACTGCCCGTGGTTTGAGATTTCTGCAATTGTAATAGAAGAAAGGAAAAATCAAGGAAGATATGTAAGAGAAGATACAATGGTGTCAAATCGATAGTTTGAAAAATTACTTTTTACAGCAACATATTGGAGGAATCTTAGCAGCACAGAGTGGCATTTGTCAATGGCAGAGAGAGATACCACATGAATAGAAGTCTGAGTTGATTGAAGCCAAAATCAGGATTAGTTTGATGACTGCCTAGGGTAGTCTGTAGTAGAGAAATTTCATTTAGAAAGACCCAGCAAGTTTTAGAGGCAGCTTTTGTGTGGAATTTAGGAAGAGGATTTAGTAAAAAAATTTGCTGTAATGTATGCAGATAGTAAGATACAGATGGAAGAAAAGTAATCTGCAGCGAGAAGTAGCTGTACTGATGATTTGGGGCTCACACAAGTTAGTTTTAAACAAATATAGAATGAGCTGTTTGTTGTGGTTTCAGGTCAGCTGGTAACAAAGCATCATGCAGCTGCTCGATCACTTTCCCAGTCCTGGTGGGATGAGGAGAAAATATAAAAAAAGGCTTGTGGGTTGAGATAAGGACTGGGAGGGATCGCTCCCCACTTATGGTCACGGGCAAAGACAGGCTCAACTTGGGGAAGAAACAAAATCAATTTAATTTATTACAAATCAAATCAAAACAAGGATATTAGGAAGTAAAACCAAACCTCAGAACACCTCCCCCCACCCCTCCTGCCTTCCCGGCTCAACTCCATTCCCGGTGCTTTCAACCTCCTCCCCCCGGCGGCGCAGGGGAACAGGGGATGGGGGTTGGGGTCAGCTCACCACACCTTGTCTCTGCTGCTCCTTTCCTCAGGGGGAAGATTCCTCACTCGTCCCCTGCTCCACCGTGGGGTCCCTCCCACGGGAGACAGTCCTTCACCAACTTCTCCAACATGGTTCCTTTCCGCAGGCTGCAGTTCCTCACAAACTTCCCTGGCGCAGGTCCTTTCTGCGGGCTTCAGTTCTTCCCGAACTTCCCTGGCATGGGTCCTTTCCGCGGGCTGCTCTCCAGTCACACACTGCTCCAGCGCGGGCTTTCCCATGGAGTCACAGCCATCTTCAGGAGCCTCCGCTCCACCATGGACCTCCATGGGCTGCAGGGGGACAGCCTGCTGTCTCACCACGGGCTGCAGGGCCATCAGCCTCCTCAGGCGCCCCTCCTCCCCTTCCTTCTTCACTGACCTTGGTATCTGCAGAGGGGTTCCTCTCACATTCCAATCCCATTACTCCCTGCAGGTTCCCCTTCTTAAATCCGTTATCTCAGAGGCACTCTCACCGTCACTGATGGGGTCGGCCTGGGCCAGAGGTGGGTCCAACTTGGAGCCGGGGGAGCTTCTGGCAGCTTCTCACAGGAGCCACCCCTGCAGCCCCCTCTCCCGCTACCAAAAAAAACCTGCGCCACACAAACCCATAACACTGTTCTATGCAAGGAGTAGTACAATGTAGCAACTATTAATTGTAAAAACTCAAAAATTGTAAAAAAACTCACTGTAGAAAACAGAAGTTTTGAGCTTCTATTGAAGCATGGTTTGTGTGTGTAAAAGTCCTTTTCTGACTGCATTGGGGTGGTTTGATACAGTATCACCTATACCTATGAACTTTGGCTTTCTTTAGGAAGACAAATTCCTGGGTAGATTGCTAGAGCTTAGATAAGGTGAATAGAGGAGAAGAGTTGGCATGAAGTTTTATTCATCCTCTACCAGCTGGTAAAAATTCTCAAACCTGTTTCTAATTCAATAGGAAGAGGTTTTCTGTTCATAATAGCAACTTAGTGCCTTTCACTGGCAATTCCTTACTTTGTGTATAAGGCTGTACTCATAGAATCATAGAATAGTTTGGGTTGGAAGGAACCTTAAAGATCACCTAGTTCCAACCCCCCTGCCATGGGCAGGGACACCTTCCAGTAGACCAGGTTGCTCAAAGCCCCATCCAACCTGGCCTTGAACACTTCCAGGGATGGGGCATCCACATTCTCTCTGGGCAACCTGTTCCAGTGCCTCACCTCCCTCACAGTGAAAAATTTCTTCCTTATATCTAATCTAAACCTACCCTCTCAGTTTAAAACCATTATTCCTTGCCCTATCACTACATGCCCTTGTAAAAAGTCCCTCTCTGGCTTTCTTGTTGGCTCCCTTTAGGTACTGGAAGGCTGCTGTAAGGTCTCCCCACAGCCTTCTCTTCTCCAGCATAAACAACCCCAACTCTCTCAGACTGTCTTCATGGGAGAGGTGCTCCAGCCCCCTGATCAGCTTCGTGGCCCTCCTCTGGACTTGCTCCAACAGCTCCATGTCCTTCTTATGTTGGGAGCCACAGGGCTGGATGCAGTACTCCAGGTGGGGTCTCACAAGAGTGTAAAGGGGGAGAATTGCCTCCCTTGACCTGCTTGCTCATACTTCTTTTGATGCAGCCCAGGATATGGTTGGCTTTCTGGGCTGCAAACACACCTTGTTGGGTCATGTTGAGCTTCTCATCCACCAGTACCCCCAAGTCCTTCTCCACAGGGCTGCTTTCAATCCGCTCATCACCCAGAGTGTATTTGTGCTTGGGATTGCCCCGACCCGTGTGCAGGACCTTGCACTTGGCCTTGTTGAATTTCATGAGGTTTGCACAGGCCCACTTCTCAAGTCTGCCACGGTCCCTCTGGACGGCATCTCTTCTTTCCAGCGTGTTGACCGCACCACACAGCTTGGTGTTGTCACGATGCCACTCAGATGCCTATTGCTATATTGTTGACTCCTGAGTTTAATAAAGGTTGTGAACTGTCAGCAAGGACTGCAGTGTCTGAGATAAGGATCCCTTTCAAAATCCTGTTCTTTTCAGAATTAACATCTTGTCTGCTTTTTTCACCATAATGCAGCATGAGAAACTGGTGGGTGGGCTGCTTAAATGATGTGCTGTCCTGGTTTCGGCTGGGATAGAGTTTTCTTCTTAGTGGAATTTAGTGGATTTAGTGTGAGAATAATGCTGATAACACACAGATGTTTTAGTTGTTGCTAAGCAGCGCTTACCCTAAGTTAAGGATTTTTCAGTTTCCCATGCTCTGACAGCAAGCAGGTGTACAAGAAGCTGGGAGGGAGCGTGGCCAGGACAGCTGACCCAAACTAGCCAAAGGGATATATCATACCATGGAACATCATGCTGAGTATATAAACTNTTATTCTCTTCCCCATTCCCCTGGGAGCTGGGAGGAGGGGGCGAGCGGCTGTGTTGCTTAGTTACTGCTGGGGTTAAACCATGAAAGGTACTGTTACAAAAATACTGTGCATTTTGAACAGTGTAATCAAACTCTAGGATCCTGCAAAGGGTAGATGAAATTCTGGTAAATTCAACCTTTGAAGCAGGGGTTCCAGACCTCACATAACTCATAGCAGACATAACTATTACTGTCTGTGGGCTTTTTTAAATCAAAACATGGAAATGACTTTTCCTAGGCTTATTCAAAACCGTAACTGTGACTTTTTAGTTGAAGAGCCTTTGCAGAATTATTACTTAACTTGCTGTGTTTTAATATGTTTCTAGATAGAGGACGCTCCTTGGATTATAAAGCGTTTCAGGTGCCATGGCAGATCCCATCCGCTGGGCCCGATACCGTTGGCAGCGACTGATACCTACAGAGGGCAGAGAAGGTAGCAGCAGCAATTCAAATAACAAGTGCTATCAATCATCAAAAACTACTGGCAAACATAGAATAGTGATACCCTGTTCGGGACATTTTAAGGAAGAGTATGAAAAAGTATCGAAACTGTACATGAACAACCAAATACGGACTACTAAGTATACTTTATTGAATTTTTTACCACGGAATTTATTTGAACAATTTCACAGGTAATGAACTCCTTTTTGATTGTGGTAATTCTTTTGAAGTGGAATCCTTTTATTTAAATGTGTGTGTAACTATATAGATGGGTATTCAAAAATTATTCTTCCTCCTGACCTGCCTGTCCCTTCTGAAAAGATCTCTGTTATTTGGCCGTAGTCTCTTGAGTATCATCAGTGTTGGGCTAATCCTTTTATCCATAGTTTATGTCATTTCCACTGACTCCATTCTTCGGATTATTGAAATATTGCTTACTCATGGAGCACTGCCACACAGCAATCTGCAGTAGGATTTTCATTTAATTTCCTGCAAATGTATTTCTCCTCTTCCCTCGTTTCTTCCTCTGTTGCCAATTTTTTTTCATCCTCCTGCTTGGAGGACTGCTGATTTGTAAAGTTATGCAAGGAGTTTGTAGGATGGGTCCCTTTTTAAAAACATGTCATCTCACCCAGGAGATGATAAAATTAAGTTTAGAAGACCTGGAAATCTGAGAAAGTGCAAGTTCACCAAAGCCTCCCTAGAAGACATATGCCTGGAGGACAGGTTTGAAAATACAGGAAAATTCTTGGTTTCTGTATCTTCTGATCATGCATATTAAGCAACTGTGCAGCTAAGTAATCTATTGACTGGAAAGTGAAAACAGAGTTCTGGATACTTAGTTTTTAAATTGCACTTGGGGTGAAGAAAAGATAAATTACTGCTAACTTAAGTGTCTATATAGCATGGAGTGGGGGAATAAGGATGGCTGGCTGCTAGCACAGCTAACTCCAATGTTTTCTTTTTGTTTCAGAGTTGCCAACTTGTATTTCCTATTTCTAGTTGTCCTAAATTGGGTTCCTCTGGTGGAAGCCTTCCAAAAAGAAATTACAATGCTACCTCTAGTAGTGGTTCTGACAATTATTGCGGTGAAAGATGGTCTGGAAGATTACTCAAAATACAAAATGGATAAACAGATAAACAACTTACTAACCAAAGTATATAGCAGGTAATAGAGAACAGTCTTTCTGGTTTATTGTTATTATTTGATTATGAGTATATGTGAAAAAATTGTTGATAAATCTTTTGGCTTACTTTCTGGATACTTGCAGATCATAAAATAATTTAAGTTGGAAGGGGCCTCTGGAGGTCATCTAGTCCAACCCGCCCTGCTCAAAGCAGGTCTAATTAGATCAGGTTGCTCAGGGACTAGTCTAAGTGAGTCTTACCAGTTTTGCTAAATGGATATCAAATTAATGTAAAATCTGCTGAAAAAAATTATTCTTTGTTTGGGCCAAGAGTGTTCATGCATGAGTTTGTACTGTATTAACGAAGGTAGTTTGACTAGTTAAGCATTGTCATACATAGCATTTGTTTAGAAAGGTGTATTTTTAATTCCTCTAAAATCACTGTAAGCATCATGGAAATTCAAGGGTTGCTAATTTATCACTATATTGGTAAAGCTCATTAATGGTATCAGGATGTACTCATCATGTAATAACATTTCCCCAAACAGAATGAGATAATTTTCTATTTGAGTGCATCACATAGTTTGGTACAAATGTTAGCATCTGTTCCACAGTGCAGGACTGCAGTATTACAGACTGTATGTAGGTGGAGGTCTGGAGTGGAGCATGCTAGTGCTGAGAGGTTTGCTGACAGGCAGTTACTATGCATGGATAATAAAAAGACAGGAAGGCAAACTGATCATATTCTAAATTAACCGGCAAAAAACTTCTTTTATTGCATATCAGTGCTGCCCACATAGTTTTTCTTTTTTACCTGTCATAAAAGGATCTTCTGAGACTCACTCAAAGCCCGTAAAATACAAAGCTAAAGGAAGTATAGTGAACCCTTTTTCTTTCTTGGATGCGCTGTGTTCATGCAGGGAAACAAGTATTTTGAAAAATGTCACTTTTCACGTGTTGTAGTAGCCATCATAAATAGCACTTGTAGGAGAGGATTGATTGGAAGTTAAACACTTTAACAAATTCAATAAGGTCCGAGCAGTAACATACAGTAGTTGCTGTAATGCCAAACCACATTTAAAGCTCCCTTTTTCCATTAGACACACCTTTTCCTAGTGAAGGCAATACAACGAAAATAAACATTTCTAAAATCTTAATGTGCTAGCTGGTTATGCCAGACCCTAAACTCTGTACTGTAGACATGACCCTAAACTCTGTACTATAGACATGACGTTAATCAGCCCATGTAGCTGGTTGTCAATCTGGTACTACATAACCATTAAATATATTGTGATATCACTCAGAAGATGGAATCTCCAGCTTTCTGGCATTTACCATTCTATATTGGTATTTTAAGAGCTAGCTCATAACCATAGACTATCATTTCTTATCAGCAAAGGAAAAACAAACAGCTTTTTGTTCTACAAACATGAATATATATATAGAAGCTTTCGCAGAAACTTTCTATTCAACCTATAAAAATTTGAGCTTGAAACAAGTAAGTAATTGGGCTATTAGGGAAGATAAACCTTTTCTTTCTTTTTCATGTCTGCAGAGAAGGCTTAAGGGAGAAACAGGGTTATTTCTGCTATAAAGTGTCAGGTACCCTGAAAGAATTAATTGCCAGAAAGCTGAAGCATTCAATATCCATATTCCTGAAAACTCTGTGCTAGTTGCAATCTCATACCAATGTCAGTGAAGCAGCATTAATTTCTGAACTACTTCTCTTTTCTGGCTTGATTCCTTCCCCGTCACCAAAAACGTGTAATAATCAGTGGCCATATTACTCATCTGTAAAAATTCCATCTTGAGCTTATAAGTATTTAGGTTTTGTAACTTTTTTCCCCCCCAATTTCCAGTTATTTTCTTGCTGTGTATTTGTTCATCTGGAGAAGTTGTACATGCTGTCTGTATAATTTTACTTGCACATCAGATACTAATACCTACTTGGCCCCTGAGACAAATGCCCGATATAACGGCTCTTCTTGGTATCTCAAAGTAACTAAGCAATAGTTGTTATGCTTGAAAGCTGGTAGGCCCCCTGTTTGTATCTGAAGATAATTTGCATGAAGCATTTTCAGGAACTCTTGTGAGGCTTGCATTTATACAAAATGTTCATAACAGAAACTAGTTTCACTGTGCTCTGTTGTCCATGACAAAATGTGCCAGTCTCAATGCCTTCATAAATCTATCTGAGCAACTAGATGCTAGTTCCTGTGCTTTTTTTGACAAATCTGATTTTGCCCCTGCCGCCCACTCCCCGCCTCCCCTCCATTTGCTCTTGCTTATAGCAAATGTATGACATTCATAGTTTCATAGAGTTTTCAGCCTGCTACTTTTTGGAGTTCTGGAATGTATCCATTTGGTAGATCAGAATTATTGTATTTGGCCTTAAATACTCAGAGCCTGAAGCTGATGTTTCCAGGATAGCTTATTTCTGTCTCGAAAAATGTGATAAAATAAGATAATGTTGCTTAAAATCTTTGGGGGTTTTTTTCTGTCTCATCTTTCCCTTGTGAAGTCATAAAACATATCAATAAACAATAAAATGTGCTAATATGCACTTAATTTGTAATTGTTGCTATGATATTAAATAGTTATCAAGTCCTTGTGCCTTTTGAGCAAGTTAGCATTTTAAAGTAGGAGGATCTTAAATAGCCATGAACCACAAAGTATGAAGGCAATTCTGTTTGAGCATCTGTTAAAATCATGTCGTTCATGTCATTTCAGTAGATCTGTGGTGAGGTGACTATGATGGAAAAATCCATTTATGCCCCCACTGATCTACTACTAAAGATGGTTAAACTTTTGGTCTGAATTTGTGCTGAATTGGGTAAAGAATATGCATGTGATCCATCCTGCTGCATTAGCAGCAGGATGGATAAATTTGCTGGCTAATACATTTTTCTTCTCTTCCCTGTCTGCTGACCTCTCAAATATATTTCTCTTTCATTCCAAGACTTGCATCTAGATGTGTTATAATTACTGTTCTTTATAAATGCATGTTTATGCAAATCATTGTATATATTTGAAATCCAGATATAATATCATATCGATTTTTTTCTTTATGGAATTGAGATCTGGAAAGAATAATCCTTTCTACAAGATTCTTCCTTACCTTTAGCTTTCCTTTCCTCTCCCAGACTCCAGCCTGGCAAAAAGAAAGTGGGACTTGTCCAGGTGCATCAAGTAAAAAGAAGCGTCATATACTTTCAGTCCCATGTTTATTAAATAGGTAGTGATTTAAAAGAGAAATGTGGCTTGAACAGGTGTACCCTTCGCTGGGTAAAAAAACTGGCTATATGGCAAGGCCCAAAGAGTTGTGGTGAATAGAGTGAAAACCAGTTGGCGGCCAGTGACAAGTCGTGTTCCCCAGGGCTCAGTACTGGGGCCAATTCTCTTTAATATCTTTATCAGTGATCTGGACGAGGGGATCAAGTGCACCCTCAGTAAATTTGCAGATGACACCAAGTTGGGAGGGAGGGTTGATCTGCTCGAGGGTAGGAAGGCTCTACAGAGGGATCTGGACAGGCTGGATCAATGGGCTGAGGCCAATTGTACAAGGTTCAACAAGGCCAAGTGCTGGGTCCTGCACTTGGGTCACAACAACCCCATGCAATGCTACAGGCTTGGGGAAGAGTTGCTGAAAATCTGCCCGGCAGAAAAGGACCTGGGGGTGCTGGTCGACAGTCGGCTAAATATGAGCCAGCAGTGTGCCCAGGTGGCCAAGAAGGCCAACGGCACCCTGGTCTGTATCAGAAACAGTGTGGCCAGCAGGAGCAGGGAAGTGATCGTCCCCCTGTACTAGTGAGGCCATACCTTGAGTACTGTGTTCAATTTTGGGCCCCTCACTATAGGAAAGACATTGAGGTGCTGGAGCGTGTCCAGAGAAGGGCAACAAAGCTGGTGAGGGGCCTGGAGCACAAGTCTGATAAGGAGCGGCTGAGGGAACTGGGGTTGTTCAGCCTGGAGAAAAGGAGGCTGAGGGGAGACGTTATTGCTCTCTACAACTACCTGAGAGGAGGTTGTAGTGAGGTGAGTGCTGGTCTCTTCTGTCAGGTGGCTGGTGATAGGACGAGAGGAAATGGCCTCAAGTTGCGCCAGGGAAGGTTTAGATTGGATATTAGGAAAAATTTCTTGACTGAAAGGGTTGTCAGACATTGGAACAGGCTGCCCAGGGAAGTGGTTGAGTGCCCATCCCTGGACGTATTTAAAAGACGTGAAGATGTGGTGCTTAGGGACATGGTTTAGTGGTGGACTTGGCAGTGTTAGGTAAACGGTTGGACTCAATGATCTTAAAGTTCCTTTCCAACCTAAATGATTCTATGATACTTGCCATCTCCTGAAGGCTAATCTCAACACTGGCAGCACAGACGCATAGGTTTTCAAAATTTTTCATGAAATACATGGTAGTTAGAAAAAATACAGGGATGCAAGAGTACCAGCATTTTTCTCCTTTTTTTAATCTCTAGTAAATAATTACTTCCAGGATAAATTAAAGCGTTGCTTCGTTGCAAGATCTTTAATTTCCAAATATTTCAGTGGCTTTGCAGGTTCAATTCACTTTGAAAAATTCCTGTAGAAGTCAGTGGCAGAAATGGACAACTTTTCACCTGACATTTTTCTCTTACTTCATTAGTGATGCCGTTGCTTCCTTTGTTTTTGAGCTTATTTTGTTTTGCTTACCTTTCCATTTCCATCCTTTCTCTAACTCTTCTAGATACAAGCTGGCCATGGAGGTAATTTTCTCCCACCTCCCTCCTGGGTTCTCATATCCTTTCCGTCCTGTTTGGAGGCTGAGGTAAAAGGGTGCTGTTGTGGAGTGATCAGGGCATTCTGCTCCAGTTGGTGGTGTGCCCTAATTGGACTCACTTGGCCTTCATAGCAGTGTAAATTGGCCTACACAAACGGTTATGCTGATGTAGTTTTCAGTACCTGAGGGGGCAATTCTAAACAAAGAGATTCACTAGTTTTCAGCTTGCTCAAACTCCTGAATAGATTTACTTTGTCAGCACCTTTGCAGCTATCAAAGCATAAGTCATACCTTCAGTAACTGAGTCACATCCTATTTCAGCAAATCTTCCTTCCCTTTTCCTGTTTACCCCTTTTATTAGGTTGTTTTTTGTCAATTCAGTTAAGAAATTTTTCCTTCAACTCTTCCCCCCCCCTTATTTTCAAGGAAACGTACTGGTATGCAAAGTTAATTCCTGCAGTGTTATTTGAATCCATCCACCTTGTGATAGACATGGCTGTAGCTTTAATTAAGTTTTACATGCTTTCCATTGTGCCAGTTTTCCATCTGTGTAGAAAACTAGTGATGAGTATCTTAAGGAGAAAGCAGATGTGGCTTATATTGGTTGAACGTTATGTCAGCTTTTGTTGTTCCCTGGTTTTGCTTTGTTTGCTATTTGAAAGCGATATAACCACCTCTACCTTATCTTCACTAGAGAAATTGTCATCAGTACACTGATTAATTGTGTGGGCTTTGTGCCTTCTGTTTGTAGACAAGCATTTTCAAAAGGGTACTGTCAGATAATGCAGGTCTGAAAGGTATGGGTGCAAAGCTTGATACAGGGAATATTTTTCTGATATTTTCTTTGTCATTAAAGTGTCTGTTTCTATTTCCCTATTTATCAGAAGCTTTTTACACAGCTAGCACTTCGATTAAAGCTGGTAGATAAGTGCCAGTCTACACACAATGGCCATGTTGCAAATCTTGTTAGCTTATGTCTGCACTGTAGAAGCTAGGTGCACTTCCCAACTCCCTGGTGTGAGTGTGGTTCTTGGCCAGCTTAGAGATGCAGGGAAGGAAGCAGAATGTGGAAGACAGCCCTAGCACAGCCTGGACTATACTCCAATCTAGGTGACTGAGAAACAAAGGCTGTGGAGAGCACGTGCTCCTCTTTAAACATAGCTCTAGGGCTAGGCTGTGCAAGATAGAAAAGCCAGGCAGTCACCTAGGGCAGTAATAGTTCGTACAAAAATGTGCTGCATCCAGACCTGTGCAGTGTTTGTAACAGCAACTGTAGATGTGTTTCATCACCCATGTTGCAGGAGCAACTGTGTGCCTCTGGCTAGCTCATCAAGCACTCCTTGTTGCTTATTACCATGCATCCTATTCACTACTCTAAACCTGATTGTGTTTGCAATAAACTGCTGTGATTACTTAAAAGGAAGATTCTTCATCTCAGCTGAGGACAGAACAGCAGCTATAAATAGAAAGTTGAAAGCAGTTCAAACTTACATACCTCATGCCTGGATATTTCATATTAATAAAGAATTTCAACTCAGTGCTGGCAGGCCTGAGCTTTTATTGACTTCCCTGAGTATTACAGGGTCTTGGTACCCTACGTTCAAAATTAATGGAAAAGATATTTTAAAAGCCTGTAAATACAAGTATTTATATTCAGAGCATCAGTGAAGTGATTGCTGAATATTCTTTGCTTACTGGTAGATGTTCATCATCTTGGGAGACAAGACATTTTTGAAAGGCCCTATCAGAAGGGAAGAAGATTTGCTGTTCTTGGCTGCATAATTGCAAGAAAAAGTGGTGACCCAAAGAGAAATCTGAAAACTGTTTTGTTTTCCTGGAATAATGAAAATATAGGAAGCAAGTGGGCTGAAGTTTAAATAGAGCTAAAATAATTCTGAGAGGGTGCCTGGAATGTAATTCCCAGAAAAACGGGGCTTGGATCCCAGAGCTGATTCTTTGTAATTATATTCACCTTGAGCTAATAGACTATCTCATCAGAGGGTTTTTTAATAACTTGGAAGCATAAATTATCTATTAGAGTAATTTTCTAGTTACAGTGTGTTTGTCTGAGATTTCAGTTTATGTGTTTACAAAAAAATGACTGGTTTTATCTGTATTTCAGGAAGGAGAAGAAATACATAGATGAATGCTGGAAAAATGTCAATGTTGGGGACTTCATCCGGCTTTCACGCAATGAAATAATTCCTGCTGACATGGTGCTGTTATATTCTAGTGACCTGGATGGGATCTGTTACATTGAAACGGCAGGCCTTGATGGAGAAACCAATCTAAAGCAGAGGCAGGTGGTGAGAGGATATTCAGAGCAGGTGATAATTGTGCATTTCTAGGGGTGTGAGAAAGTCATGACAGATGGTCAACTAAAAAACAACACAGCCCTCTAGATTTGCCTAATTCTTGATAGCTCAGCAATCCCCATCTGAAAACAAAACAGCTAGGTAACATATTTCTAATTCATTGCTTGAGTTATTTTGGACCAAATCTTCGCATGTTCATTTAACCCAGAGAAAGAGAGATCTATTTCAAGTAATATAAGCCAGTAAAAATAACTATCCAGGTAAATGTCAAGAAGTCATTTGTGGTTTGTATCATGTCATGGGTAAGAAATTGGAATTTTTTAGAAAGGGGTTCTGTGCTGTATAAAGACCTAGAGAGAGGAGCAGATGCTATCTTCTCTCTTTCATTGTTTTTTTCATATTGCAAATGTATTTTTAGCTCCAATTCTAGTCCTTCAAGGATTTATAAAACCTTTGGAACTCTTAGAATTTTTTCTGCTACAAGCCTACTGCAAACAGCATTAACTGAATCATCTCTCCCTTTCAAGACTGAGCATCACTGGGTCTCAGAGAGTTTACACATACCAAGTAGTGGTGGGAAATTGGTGGATCTGTGCTTCTCAACCATGAAAGTCACATGGTTAAGGCTTTATAAGTAATTCATAAAGGCCTTTTCAGATAATGAAGAGATGACTGCCATTGCTTTAATACCAGACAAATAAACTTTATTTAGTATTATACCTAGTGGACAAAATGCTGGAGGCTGGCACAAAGAAAATGATATCAAAAGAACAAAGACTCCTGGCATTTCTGCAGTCTTCAGCACACCTGATACTGAGTTCTGCTGCTGAAACACCAGGCTGATAAAAACAGCAGGGCGACTCTGTGTTGTCCATAAGAACAGACTGTTTAGTCCTCTGGAGATAAAATTAGCTGAACTGCCTCTGAATTGTCAGCAGTTGTGAGGAGGTGAGGAGGAGTACCTTGTTGTGCATTAAGACTCCCCTGTTATTTAGCAAGTATGGTAATACCAAAGGGATAATGTGATATCCATGAACAAAGCTGTTTCTTATCCCCTTACAGTGACATGCATTCTTAAAACAATAAGGCAGAATGGACTGTTTGATCTTTCTGTATATACATATCATTATGCAAGGCAAAATTCCAATGGTTCTACAGGCTTACATCATATTGAGGTGGTCCTGACCTTATACCAGCTCCTGCTACCAAGATCTGATTTCAGTCTCACTCAAGAAAGAGACTGTTTTCTCTGTTTCTAGAAAGCTTTCCACATCTCATATGGTTAGCTGAACCAAGCGCAGGTTCACTGGGATGGAGAAGTTAATATGCCATTAGCACTAAGTCACTGTGAGCAGTGAATGTTTCCTGTTACATTTTGAGAGGCCACAGGACTGCACTCATCAGTTCCTTCTCAGCCTAGGTGGTCAGTGACTGAATCCAGTCCTAGCTGCAGCATCCTCAAACCTAGTGGAGAGGAAAGTGCTGTCCTTTTCTTCCAGGCAGCCTAAGAAGCCAAGCTGATGAAAGGAGTTGCCACTTCTCTTCTTCAGCCTTGGCTATGTGCCCACTCCATTTCCATGCTATATTATCAAACCATATAGTTTGTTAGGAACACAGCACAGCCAAATCAGCAGTCATGGCCTTGGGAAGCTGCCTCTGTCCCCATTCCAGTGGGAGAGTGATGCAGGGGCTATAATTCTCAGCTGCCTTACTCAGTTCCATCTTCATTGTCCCCTGTCTCTTTAGGGACCTTTACACAAAATCCAAGTAATTTTAATTCTGCCATAGCAAATCTTGTCTTTTGTGCCAGGAAACATAGGAAAGCATCTCAAGAAATAAGGTGCGAAATCTTCTACTCTCAATATTTGCTTTGTCAAAGTTCAAGATTATAATGAAGAAATACAGACCATAAACTTACAGTTCCGGAAGATCTGACTGCCCATATCAAGATACCTGCTTTTGGACATAGTTTTTTTCACCTCTGTTTTATACTGTTTTATACTCTGTGGTTGCTATTTCAAGGTATATTTCAAGGTATATTGCAAGAAGCTCCTACTAACACCTTCACTGCTATTACAAATTGTTTGACCAAGTCAAATGGTTCAGCTGTCCATCAAAAATCAGATGCTTTCACCAGAAATACATATCTGGAGACAGTTTCTAGGCTGTAGGAGAAAAAAAAATGACTGCTTTGGCTATTTTACTTCCTTTTGGAGGTAGTTCTTATTCTTTGTGCTCTTTTTTGTGTAGTCATTGTACAATGTGAAATGCTTAAAAAGCATGAATCAATTATACTGTCTAACATTTTACAGAAATGTTGTACTTCCTGTACAAATAGACATGAGAAAGGTCAGTAGAGGGAGACGTCTTTCATAGTTAATTAAATTTACAGACTGAAGGTATCTGTCTTAGGTTGTGTTCATACTGACTTGAGGTTAATACAGTGTAACAAATCACTACAGCAAAACATAGCAAAAAAAAATTTTTAATAAAGCCAATGAAGTACGTATTAATAATATTATGTCTTCTGTTTTCTGAGTTTCAAATACTACTTACAGGATTGTGTTTTAACCTCACAGCTGCTATTCTGCCAGTGTGAAGTGACCCAATTGTGGGAGTGCAGCCTTCTCCGAGACCTGTAATTATGTAGAAGGTGTATTCACTTACACCTGTGAATTACAGATTTATTCTCAGAGTTTGAAACCTTAAATTGGTCATTCTTTTTTTCTAAAGAGCAGAACAAATTACTTTCCAAAGCGTTAGTGGAAGGTACTCAGCCTGGAAACAGCTCTGTTATACCAGAGGCTAGCCTCTGTTATACTAGAGGCTAGAGGCATACTAATATGCCATTAACTGAAATTAAATTGCAAGTGCAATTGCAGGTAATTCCAAAGATAAGGCCTTTCGTTTTTTCTCTTACTTCTTGTCAGGTTTCGTTCTTTATTAATAAAGGGTATATGTTTTGCTTGGCTTTCCACTGAAGTGCTCACCTGCTTTTTATTTGCAGTGTGTACTTCTAGTCTTTCATAACAGCCCTTTCTTTGGTACTGGTAATGCTCAAACATCATTAAAATGTTGTGCCCGCTTTCTTTTTGTTAGCACAGATAGCATCCTGGTCATGGTATCTGAAACAATGGCTGTTCGGAAGAAATTCTGCTTGCAGAAGACAGTGCCTCTTTTTCTCCTTATAATGGAAAAACCTGTGGGAAATCTCTGCTTTTCAGATGTTCTTACTGCATTTTTTTTCTTCTTACTCACTCTTCCACCCATTTTCTCCTCTTCAGTGTTCTCAAAATACCAGCAATTCAATGGATACTTGCCAGGGTTTATTTACTAGGAAGTTCTTCCATGCTATGTAAGTCTGACTTACGCTGGGTAGCAGATCCATCAACAACACCAGCAGCTTATAGTTTGGAAGCTAAATTGTTAAATAGTAATATCTGAACCTATGAATTTAAGTTCTGTCACATTTTGTCTGAGTTCTGTGTTTGGGTTTTTTTGTTTTTTTTTCTATGGCTTTAGGTCTCTGAAATTGATCCAGAAAAGTTTTCTAGTAGAATAGAGTGTGAAAGTCCTAACAACGACCTCAGTCGCTTCCAAGGCTTTGTGTAAGTAGGCTTGGTGGCTCTTTAAATTGTTGTAATTTGCTTTGGTGCTCTTACTAATTTTCAGGAGCTTGTAATGTTTGCTTTAAAAAATAATGACAATATGTATGTCAGTTTGCACCACTACATTTCTGAGTGCAGCCCAACAGATAATGCTTCAGAAGGGCTTTCTGAGCAGCTGACTGAACACCCACTAGTGCTTTTTATTTTATATTGAATATTTTCAACATCTTAGTTCAGGCTGTTTTGCCATTGTGTATTCCATATTTGAAATAGCTGTTTCAAATCTGTTCTTAATAACATGTGATCTACAGTATTGGGTCTGGGCCATGGCCTAATTGGACAAGCTGCGTTTCTCAGAATTGGAAGTGGGAAGGACTGGCTTCCTCTCCTACTCTGATTTGGTTTGTGTCACTATCAGTGACTTGATCAAACTCTTTTTGACCAATGTGCTTATCAGTGTCTTTTCTTCTTAGGGGTTTATGATTTTCTATAGACTATAAGAAAACAAAATACTGTTTCGGGGGTGACTGATTTTCAGTTTTTGAGAGTTACAATGTCTAAATTCTTCCCTCTGGGCCCTGACACATTAGAAATAAGAAAAAAAAAAAAAAAGTATATA